>JAZBHA010000235.1:15380-31523 GCA_037464855.1 Iselma pallidipennis | reverse complement strand
TTGTCCAATTGGATCTCATAAATCTCGCTTTTATTATTTTAATTGGAATAAAACATGCAAATTGGAGCGCTGTAATAGTTATTAGTGGCGTCGACCGCTCCACTACACTGTTAAGATCGAAATAAAATCTTTCAAAAACGATAAAAATCGTACAAACAGTGATAACATTTATTTGAATGTTAGACTTTGGATGGAGGAGAGTTTTGTCGTTTGTTTTCAACCCCTATTTTCTTTAGATTGTTGTATGTGTGTTGGTACGTGTATTATTTTCGTCAACAACCCCCTACCATACACATACACATCAACAATATATGCAAACAAGTAAACAAACGGTACTGTAATAAAAATGAAAACTTAGGAGACCGAATCGTGTGCCATTAAAACTGAACAGGTATTTTTTACAAAGCAAAACGCATAATCATATAGGGGGTGAGTTATTAGATTGCCGGCGACGATAGCGGCCGGTTCGAGAGTAATGTTCTGTGTTTTCATCTAAAGCTTGTCATACACTAAACTGAAAGCTTTCTCTAACAAAAACTGAAAAATTTTCAGTCATTCTTTAGAAAAAATCAATACCCTTCTTCTAATAATCGTTATACTAATCTATATAGTCCTGATTATTAAACGAGATAAATTTGTAGTGGTTTTGTTGAAAAATTGTACGTTATAAATAAAGCTTTAGATTATGCTACTAGCGATTTGCATGTAATTTCTGTCTTGGTTGGTGTGCGACGCTATAACGTCAATTTTAATTGTTCTATCTCCACCCCTTGGTGGCGGTGGTGGTTGTAGCGACAACTAGTTGACCGGAAACCGTTTCGTCCTTTGTTCACCACGCAAATCCATTCTAAAGATTGGTTTAACTTCCAACAAAAACAAAAAATTTCGGAGAACTCAATCGAAAATAAATATTTAAAACAGGACAAATAGAATAAATTGAACATCATAAAAAAAAAGAAACTTTATTGTATATGAATCAATAAATTCAGATTTCTTTGAAAAAATTTATAAACATTCATTAGTGTAAGTTTAGGAGTATACTTTGTTTCTTGCTTAAGGGCTTTTTCTTGTCCTTCAGCTATGAATTTATAATAAATGGCAAATTGTGCCTGAAACAATAGGGCCTTACCTTAAATCCACAATTCCCATAGGCCTCAACTCCAATTCAAACTAATTTATAATGGAATTAATTAGGGTGTATTGTCCAGTTATCCTTCAAATAGAACATAATTCACTAAAGGCTACTAAAATACATCAAGTGTCCCGTGAAGTAATTTAAGTGGTCGTATTGTTTGTCGTTTGTCACAATTCAAAACCCGATTTAGCTAGAAATATGATTAACTGAATTTGCTCAGTGTGTGTATGTATGTATGTCCTTCTCTAATATACTGTAGAAGGGTAGATGTATAACCGAAACTCACCCACTCTAACCCCTCAACAATGCTTTTTGCATCAATCATTCCATTAGCTGTTTAATTGCGCTATCCATTCTGTTTGTCAATTCGAATTGAGTTGGTAGGCATTCATCAATTTGCCAGACCGGTTTCTCTTTTCTTGCACCGTCAACCTCGCCAATTATTAATTCCCGAACGAAACCATCCCCCCCGGTTTTTTTTCTACCTCTCTGATGACATGGTTCGTCAATAATTTTGAAAAAGGACTGAACACTATAAAAATATAATAACATTTTTTTTTTTTGTACCAGAATCGAAATTGAAACGAAATCCGTCAAACTTAATCAAAATAATGACTTTAAAGCTGTTGGAATTGGCAATTTCATGAATCTCTTTCTATAACAACAGTGAACAAGAATAGGGAAAAAAGAACAAGGCATAAAACGTAAAATATCACCCCATATATTCAGTATAAACGTCACCGAGCACGTGTTGTCCAAACATAACATAAAATAGGTTTCTGTACTTAGCGACATTTCTAAACTTTTATACGAAAAGCTTGTTTTATGAAGGTGTGAAGTGGATGTGTTTGTGCGAAAAATTGTCCTAACCGTCCAGACTGTTACTGAAATTCATATAAAGACCAACATCTATTTTGGCTATTCTTACACGAGAAAACGACCAATAAAGAAACAATTCTAGAATCGTTCCTATAAATCGTACCAGAACCAGGACTATTTTCGGAGCTTTAGGCAGTAAAGTTTTTTTTGTAAACGATATGATATGTTTAATATAAAAAAAATGGAAACAATCGGCATTATCATGAGCAGACATTGTAAGTTGGCAGAAGTAATTACGATGAGTGGTGCAGGTGTTGCTCTCAGTGTTTCAACAAAACTTAAACACACTGTGTAGTGGAATTATAGCTGGGGGACCAGTTTACATCAACCAATTTTCTTTATGCCATATGTCGATATATTGAAAACAACATTACTGAATTACGGTTTACAGGATCTTATCATTTTCAACGCAACTTCAGCTATAGGGAACATAACACAAATGGCCAATATTGATGTTTTTGAATCGTGTAATTACATTTGAAACCACAAGCCCCATACCGCTATAAAACCAAATATAGTTAACTATTATAGTATAGAGAGAATGACTGAAAAAGTTGTAGAGGCATCAGGTGGTGTTCTAATGTTTCAACCACACAAATCGACAATATATGTCTCTTCTTTTTTTTTTAATTAGGACTGGTTTTTGGTTGAACATCGAGAAGAATAGAAGAGGAGAGAATGAATTAGAGGGTCGAGATTTGTTGAGGCAACCAGATTTAATTTTAAAATTAAAAGGCATTTTGCGCAATGAATATCAACAGAACAAAGAACCGCGAGTATAAATTACTTTAAAACAACAATGATTAAATAATTAATGAAATTCTTTGAGTTTGCATAAATTTTTAATTTACATCACCTCGTTGAAGTTAAAGAAGACGAAGAAGAACAAGAAGAAGAAGAAAAACAAACTACCACCCTCTTGTCTGATTCTCATAAGTATTATTATTATTATTATTATTATTATAAAATATAGCAAGCTCTTTGCTTAAGTAATAATCACCGCAAACGAAGCACACAAAAGTACTATAAAACGTGAATTCGTGATTATGTATTTTACAGTTGGGACGAATGGTATGTCTGGAATGAGTGGTGGAATTGGCTTTTCTAATTTAGACTATCCAATAAAAGGGTTATGTTGGAACGAAGCGTGCGATATTGTCCCTGGTAGCAGGCCGCCACCACCACCACCACCACCACCACCCTCTCTCTGCTGTACAACTTTTGAAATCTCCGCCAACTGCTTATTACTTGTTTTACGATATTTAATCTCGGTTTACACGGGGCGGCCCCCTGCCCGACTCATCGGAACGCTTTAATTAACTATTTCCCTTCCGATCTATATACGTATATATATATTTAAATATTTGTGCTCGAATACCTTGCCAGTTTTATTAATTCGAGACACGGTCGTCCTCGACTACGTGCCATACAGAAAGCCAATCATACATACGGACGTACGAATACAACAGGAATTTTTTCCTAGTTCTTGCATCTAGAGCAGGGAGTAAAATTGGAAATTGCGCGCCTATTGTTGTTTTATACGTTCATAGATCAGGAATTTCTTTATTGTTCAATTTCGGTTTTGGTGTAATTAAATCTGGACTAACAATAAGTAGTTAGTAATTAGCGAATAAACCAAATAGCATTTCGGAATAATTATAGAATCTTCGAGAACAATCGATATGAAACAGTCAATTTAAACTGAAATGTTCAGTTAAGAGGGCGGGGGGTGGTATGGAAAAGGGGTTGATTTGTCAGTACATAGTAGGTACCTATATATAATATATAACTGGGAATCTCTCGAAACATTACCGAACCATATCGAGTTTCGATACTCACAGAATACAGAAGCCAATAATCTCATTAATTAGTTAATTAGTGACAAGGTATTTTCAATGACAGCTAAAGCTCGCATATATAGGGGATCAGCTATAGTTATGCTGGATAAACCGCATCATGATAACATAACTATGGGTTGGATTGTGGTTACAGCCGGTGTTGTTACCATGTCATAGTTAGATGATGATTTTTCTATTGATTAGGAATTATAATTAGAAGGATTCATACCAATTTGTTTCGTTAGTCTTAACTAACAATAAGAAATTCCAACTTTTTCATAGTTTCACAAGAAACTTGAATCTATTACTTTAGTATGCCTTATAATGAACAACTAATTAATAAATTTGATCAACAAAGTCTCTACTGCTTTTATCAAGTAATACTTGAATAAATTTGATAAAGCGGCAAATTTTCCTAAACTTGAAACTCTAACAATTTCGATGCATTCGCTCCATTCCACCAACTATTTTCTATTTACCTTTCATCTATTTAATAAATTCTTTAGAACAAAGAAAATTGTTGTTCAGTTCTTATTTTATTATAATCAAATCCGTACTAAATGGATTGAAAACCGGAAAAATCTAACCCTATCCTTCCTTTTGTAAAATAGCAACCACTCAAATTCTGTTCGATTGTTTACTAATTATCAACGAACAGTTAAAAATGTTTCCATTTCCATTCTAATTGCATTTGAATACGAATTCATTCAACGTTCTCCTCCTCGATTGTCTCTAAAAGTTCCTCGATTTAAGTCGATGCCATTTAAATCAACCCCTCCGTTCGTTTTGCATAAAACCGGCAATTTAACTCTTTCACAATAAAGACATAGACTTATATATACACTCTCACACACACACACACACACACACACACACACACACACACACACACACACACACACACACACACACACAGGCACAAACAAACTATAGAATAAAGGATAGAATAAAGGGAGATTTTCTAATTAGCGCATCGCCTTCAATCTAACTTGCCGACATCGGACAGTACGTTTTGTATATTCATTAAGTACTGCCCCCAAGGAAATAAAGTAGGAAAGAAATACACATTAACAAAATAGAGAAAAATGTATAACAATTCGCCCTTTTATTATTTTAAATAAAAGGGAAACTAGAATGCACCGAAACAGAAACAGTATATGCAAATTAAATTTACATTTGATGAATATTTAACGTTAATTATGTAATTCTCGAAAAATCCATCCAAATGCAGCAGAATTTATGCATCTATTGTTGTTTATATCGTACATTACTGAGGATGGCCGTACGCTGAAACCGGTATCTCTAGTGAATACATTGAATAAAAGTAATTTTATTTATTTCTGAGGTCTTCAAAAGAACAGCATTTGAGTATTCTTAGGTGTTGTGTAGGGTGTGTTTGGAAATATTAAATTCTGGCTATTCAAACCACCCTTACCGTCATTATTCTGTCCTATGATTAATCGTTGTCGTTTCGTTGAAAACCGTTTCAATCTTAGCATGTAAATAAAACAATAGAATTTTAAATATGCTATAATAACAGTACTCAGTTTAGTAGGCTTACCAATGCAAAGCTCTTGTCATCGTCTTTACAAACTGACAATCTTTTAATACCACAAGATCTTAACTAGTAAGACTGGTGTGACATTTCAAACAAAGAAATGAATAGAGAATTTGCAAAGACAATTACAACATCTCTCCTTATCTACCGATTTCTCATTCTCTCCAACATACTATTATCATCACTATCATTATTATTTGGACACAACGGTTGGATAATTTCATCTATTAAAACTACCACCACTACCACTACCACCACCATCATTGCCATTATTGCTAAACGTATTCAAGTCTGACGACTAGAACTGTACAGCTTGTTAGGAATGCGTCACTGTTGTGTTAATTAAGAGAAAGAGTTAATTATGCTTAACAAGTTATTTCGTAAAGTTTTGCGTCTTTGTCTTGTACGAATCCTCCACGAGATTGCCCGGTTCGAGTGACGCCACCAACTTGGGTGGTTAGGGTGTGAGGAGGAACGTTGCTAATTAATCATGTCGATAATCTTAAGTACAGTATTCTGAACAGGATCTTAAATGGAATTTTTTTATTCAAATATTTTCACGAAATAAATATTTACTAGTTTGTTTTCCCTTCAATATTAAAAATATTTCGTTTCGTTCAAGTTTCGTGGAAGGACATTATAATAGACAATACAGAGGGACAATGTAATTAATTAAATCGACGCTTGGGAGAGACGGCAACCTACCACTACCACTACCACTACCAGCCGTGGTGCCAGAGATAGTTGTGGCATAAATTATATGTGTGGGCTAACACTTGTAATTGAGTTAGCAGCAGGATTAGGGCTAATAAGGGCCTGGTATATATCAAAATGTGGCGCTTTGCCGGCACTGTGTTGTTATAAACACAGAGAGATACCGGAATCTGTGGGTCTGGATAAATCACCGGACTCGCCGGTCATTAGTTCCAGCCGCACACATTATCTAGTTACCTCCCGGAACCACTGACTGTCTGCTCCGGTTGTCCTGTCGCATTCTACCAATATCATGCGTGATTTAACGTTGTTTATTTACATTTCGATAGTGGCCCATTTCCTGGACCTGGAAAATGGATGACTTTCACCATTTATCAGTCATATATTTGATTCAAAATGTATCATGTCATGATATCACATCTTGACCCTTTTCTTCGATTGTTTTTTTGTGGGTTAGTATGGATTATTAACTATGTTTTGTAAGTGTATGTGTGCTCATTCTACAAGGGTGTTTTCGGGGATGTATTTGCCGGCAGCGGGATGTGCAAGTAATCTGACGAGGAGTCTGTTAATGTTTCCCTTGGCGGTCGTTACGCGGCGCTCTTATCACCGACTGAGCCACTGATTGCTTCATTTCAGACAATTGCCTGTTTATATTCGGCGGACCGCAACCGGTCCTTATCCAGATAAAACAAGGACCTGTTCCTTTCTCTTCTCCTATACACAACACTAACAACAACAACAACAACTAAACACCCCACGACCGGAGTTCCACAAACACCAACCAGTTGTTTTGTGTGCTTGTTTTGTATACGCGTCTCGCACTAAACACGACGAAAACAAGGATTATCTCCAGGATAACGGTAATCGCTCGCCTGTTGGCTCTCTCTTGGAACGATGAACGAGACTGAAAATGAAGTTGTTATGTTGTTCACCGGAAAAGATACACAAATATTCACACCTAAAGAAGAAGTGCCCAATTAAAGAGAAACAAAACATTCTGCTACTGAAATTTGGCTAAAACTCAACAATAAATACAACGATTTGATCCAGAATTGCAAATCTTATTTTGAACGATCAATTTGTGATTTATCTTTGCCACAAATTGCGGGAATCGAGTACTTCACACAAAGGATGTTTATTTCATCTTTAGGATGAACGTGAATTTCGGTTATTACTCTGCGAACATTCACCCCCATTATAGTATGACAAACTCACCCTTAGTTAATAATTACAAAATACGAGTAAGTTTAGTTTTCAGTTAGGAGTTCGCCAGTTTGTGTGTTGTGGCCGGAGTTTGGACATTACTCGGCGTTCCTTGCGTGTTTCCGACTTGTATTTCGAGCCAGACCATGAAACCAGCACAAACTCGGTCCTTAATCAAAACTAATTTCCTGGTTGACCGGACTGTAGACTATCCTGGTTAGCAATTAAACTAAGGACATTATTTTCCTAATTTCATTGCTATTCCATTAGAGGTCTGCGTGATGCAGATAGCCGGTCGCGACCGTTGAGTCCGTATAGCTTCAGGCCAACTATTAATGGTGCACAAGTCTGGAAAACGGTGGACGGTCGTTCATTGCCGTTCATCCGCAATTGTGACTAATTACACCACTAACCAACACCACCACCACCACCACCAACGGAGGAGATGCACTAGTAGTGTCGTCTGCTCACGTCTACTAACTAGTCCAGGCTATTTGATCAGGACACTGCTGCATTGCTAATCTTTATTAATGATGCTCTTAATTACACCAGTGTCATGCTGTGTCCATGCCGAACTCACCCTCTCTACCCCGGTACAACAACTGTTTATAATAACTACGTAAACAGCTTCTAGGCTAAATTGTTTATTTTTAATTATTTTCAATTTAACAATTTAAATTGAACGATTTAAGACGATCGAATCAGCTTTATTCTAGTTGAGAAGTTTCAAACCACTTCTCAGGCTGTAAATCTTGTTTATAATGTCACTGGAAGCCAAGTTGAATGTCGATTGTGGCTGTGCGAGTTCGAAAACCACCACAGCGGTCATAAAGACATCAAACTCTCGTTCAGAACAAGTCCTGTGCTACCCCCACAGACACTCTCTCTCACTTACCCTTATACATATAGTCGTCCTATTCAACTACTATACAACTCTCTGCTGCTTTTGATGGAGCAGTAATCGTAGATAATTGTGAAAGAGAATTAAGCTCAACAACAATGTTAGCTTTTTATGTAGACAGTTCAGCTTGTAAAAACAGTCCCCGGTCAAACCGGAAACAAACTTTGTTCATCCGGTGAAGGACTTGTGATTTTATTCTCGTAGGATCATGTTCTTCCTGAGAATGAGACTCACCCTTCCTGCAAATTTTTTGTTCCTTTTACTTATTCTTTGTTGTTTTGCCTGTTTTGTAAGAGACATTTCGTGGACTACAGTTTCTTTTTTCCTTTGTTACTTCTATTGTTGCAATTATTGCCATTGAAGAGTCAAAATAAATAACAATATTTTAAGGAAAAGTTTGAAACAACAACCCTCAAACTGTCTACACAAGTCTATGACATGACAGTGGATTATATGTGAAGGGAACTGTTTTATAGCCATTCAGAAACAACTGTTTTTGTACATCAAACTTTTGATGTTACCATCTCATTCAGTTTTATGCTTGAAAGTGTTCTGTATCTATAAGCATTGAAATAATTTAAACCACTTTTAAAGAACGAACGTGCCCCTTTCACATTTTCCAGAAAAAGTAACTCGAGTCACAATGAAACAATTCATTGATGAATAAAACTATTCACCTGGATTTGTTGGGTTTCACAAAATCATTCGAAAGTAAGTTAACAATTTAAGCCTTGTCGAATTTACATAGAGGACTTTGAACAATACGATAACTCGGCAGGTTATTTAACTCTCTAATATTATATTGTGACAATTTAATGCCGCATTGTAGTTACAGACAGATTATAGAAATGACACTATTGGATTACAAAGCGCCGCATTTTCTGCAAATCTCATGTCAAAATTTAAATAAACTCTTCAATGTAGACAGATTTTTTTGGCGTAAAAAATTGATCTGGTTTTCTGATAAGTTTGAAAAAAAAAGTAGTTAAATATTGATATGATTTATATGTATATGAATGTCCCCAATTAGAATGTAGAGAGCGTCGAAGCAAATTGCTTTGACGTAAAATAATTAGCTCGAACAGAAAAATCGGCGATTATATTTGATCCGGGTATATAGACGGTAGGGCGCAAATTGGCAATCTTGTTAGGAGTTGTTAATTGCGAGGCTTACAGCTCTATTCGTATGCAATGCGGGCTTTCTCTCCACTCCTCTAGGCCTTCCTAACAGTTCCCTCTACTTGTGTGTGTGTGTGTGTATATATGTCGTTGAACAACGCCAGATTGGAGTCCTTTCCTCCTTCCTCCCTTTGGTACAAATAATAGCTGATGTATATATAGGTATATAGAATATATGAGAAAGCTATGTTTAAAATTAGCGTCACTAACAACGACATTACCGAACTTTAATCGACATTGGATTGGTGATCGAGCCGTCACAGATTTGCAGGGATAATATCCTATTATAAGTATGATACCACACACAAAACTGTCATTTAATAATTTGTGACAAGAACGAAAATGACAATGAAGTGTGTAAGACAGCAGTCAGTAATTCAACCAATTTAAACGGATAATTGGCGGCTTTACTTCTCATATCTGCCCTAAAATGCTGGAGGCGGCGCCTACTGCTCTGTTTATGAAAATCCCACCAAGTCGACGATTATCACGGCCGTTCTAGACCCCATTCCGTCCACGCAACATATAATAATAATAGTAATAACAATAATAATAATAATAATAATACTTATAACACATTTAATGTGATTGATTTTTCAGATTTTTCCATTTTTGCACAAATTTTGTAAAAGACGATCCTCAAATTCAATGAAATTCGTTTATTTGTCTAGTTTGTAATACAATTCAGTGTATGAGGGGGCGGGTGGACATGATCGGCTGTATCGGTAACGGATAAAAATTGCCCTAACTTTTAATTCCAGTCTGGCCACAAATGACACGTAAACTGGGAACTGTGGTGGTCGGTTTAACGAGATACTACCGCATAACGTTCCAGAATTGCTATTAGCACCATTATGGCCAATATAGACGGGATTTAAAGCTGAAACAACCCCCTCTATCCCTTCTAGTTGTTATAACTACCCATCGTTTGAAAAATAGAACAACATACAAATTTACAAACAATATTATGCTGGTTCTTCTATACGTAGGTATTACGTAAATCAGGTGCTTTTCTATCAAAATTGATGCGGTTCCTTTATGATATTTTCATTATATCGTAACGGATATGTAACACACACACACAAGGTCTGTGTGAGTATATTATTCAATCAACTCTGGATGGATCATAGGGGCGTTAAAAATGTAATGAAGGCTGGTAATAGAGAAGATAAATAATAACGGCATGCAGCTTAATGAACGGGTTGTATCGGGAGGATGTGCATGTGTGTGCTATCCAATGTTCAATATTTCACAGGCTAAATGCCGTCGTTATGAGATAATGGCCATTAAAGCACAACACAGATACACACACACATATACACGCACATCTAGTATATGTATATTCATATACAAATCTACACAAAACCAGCACATATTATGTATTTGTTATTTTGTCATTTTCCTTTATTTTACCTTCATTGTAAACGTTTAAATATACAAACGACTGACTAAGCCAGATTCTCCCGTTTCAGTATTGACACGTGAACGCTGCAAAAAGTATCAAATGGAACGACGCAGAAAAAAAATGAATAAATTCAATTATACCCGTCTTGAAATGGACAGATCTGGGAGATATATGGAAAAATATTTATTAAAAAATGTAAATTAAGACTAAAAGTGCAATTCTGTAAGTGTTGTTAATTCAATTTCTGGTGGACAATCAAAACTTCGAATAATCGAGTTATTATCCGTTATTCGATACAGAAATAATGTAATTTTGTGCTTTCAATTTAACTTACTGTATAAGCAAGAGATATATTGTAATCAATTTTTTCCCTGTGGGTGCACGTTGCTAATTACAAAGCTATAATAAAACGTTTGTAAGAACTATTTCCAACTAGCAGAATGGGGCAAACAATGCATAGAATTAATTTAGCCAACGATAATTAACTCGCACATACACACACACACAGTAGAGGTACACGTGTAGAATAGCACATAGAGGCAAGAAGGAAAATAATTAGAGTTTGTGAATAAAATATGTGTTCATATTTCGAATGTAACAAAGCACAACAAAAGAGTTGAAGTAAGATTATTTATATTACGTAGGTACAGCCGGAAGGAACGCAACCAGGTACGGAACAAACAAAGCTCATGCTTTTGCAATATCATCATCATCTACTAACCTCCTCTTTAACTTGTCATATTTCCAACACAGGACAGGAAGCACGCACCATACCTTGATGACAAACAATTTTTGCTTATTCTATCAATTCCACTGACTTGTTCTTGTTTTTTTTTCTCGTTGCTCTCGACCACAGTTTGGTTAAATTCCCGTTGCTACTAAATAGGTTAACATTAAAGCAATTGTATTACAGTATCGTTCTATACTTGTAACAAGAATCTGCTAATTTCAGGGTTAGACAATTCCCATTCACCCAATTACTGTGTGGGGCGTAACGACGCTCCAGTAGCTATTATCTGCCCCTTTACTACTATTACATGCCGTACAAAGTATACCTAACAACAACCACCACATACTAACATGTTATCATTCTTTAATTAAACTTCAATTTGTTCAGTTGATCGGGGATTTTTCTTTGGATACTTCACGGATTACCGATCGGAGTGGTCGTCAACATTACATTGGAAGGGACGGCAGAAATTGCAAGAACTTATGATAGCAAGTTTGATTATTGACTTTTCTCGATGGACATTAACATAGTCCTACGTAATGAATAAATATGGAAATGAAGCTCTTGTTATAAACTCATACATCACGCACACGTCCATGCATCATTCTCAACATTAGTACAAAGCTAAAGTCCATATTTTATCGATACGATTTATCTAGAATGCATTTAGAACGTCGCGTTCCACCAAGTCATGGCAAAAGCTCATGTATACATATACATATATGTATATGTGTGAGTTTGTGTAGGGTAAACTGAGCCAGATACTATACTAGCAAGCACCCTGTGTTATAATGGGGGTAAACCGCGTTGTTATGCGCTGATTTCACGCCGCTATCTGATCGTTACCCCGCCGTGTTCGCTAAGCTGCTTTACTGTTTCAATTTCGTCCATCCACCGATATCTCTTGATGGATTTTTTCAACAATTTTGGCAAATACAAACAATCAACTGACTATCATTATTATTATTATCACTAAAAAGAGACAATCAGAAATTGTGGAATTTCTTTAATTTTCGTCTAATTAAAAATGATTACCATTGTGGTTTTGTAGTGATTGTTATCGTGATCGCAGTTTTGTAAAATGAAATTAGCGTGTGTAGAGAGGGAGAGAAAGAGTAGCTAGCGCTTTTTCCCTCCAGTTTCGGACGGGGTAGTAGAATGTAATATTTCTGCGAGACTGTATCCAAAATAATAGTGTACCCATTCCATGCAGTGGTCCGTGTGCAAATCTGCCGTCAAGCCGATTCAATTACGATCTTATCTGCAAAATAGATGACAGTTATTTCCATGAAAGGGCAATAGCAGTAAAGTCGACCACCCTCTAGTTGGTTGTGTAATTCTCGCCCTTACCGCAACGTACATCCAACCAGTACATGTCAGGCTAAAGACGTTTTTCATTTTATTTAATTTCGTATGTAACCAAAAGATGACACTGTGCTCACCCTGGCTATTTTCTGCGTTTTTGTTTGCGTCCATAATAGATACCAAAATTCAACTCACACCACCCACCACCCTGTCGCCGTCTCCATCTAACAACCCTATACGCATAGTTATCAAATACCTATAGTGAAAGGGATGGCGGCTACGCTTTGTACCTAATCAGTGCCCAAAATGAGTTTGCCCGCCTTATCAGACCAACAACATCTATGCATATACATAGTAAGTGTATGTATTCCACTTTTTCCGGATTTTCTAACACGTCAACAATAATTTGATAATTAGACGATTTCGGAAAATAAAATTGGAGATTCTTTCGGTCTGACAGTCAAACATGTAAATTATATTGAAATTGATTGGACGAAAAACTGAAAATGCATGTACATGAAATGCATTTTACTTAATATACGAGGCAAAAAGTGAATATATCGTGTTAAATTCATGCACCGTTCTTGTTCATTTCCAGTGATAAACGTTCAATTATTTTGTATTTTTTATTTTATATACCAAACAGGTTCAGATGCTTTAATTAAAATTGCTACCTACTATAGGTAGATAATTTAATTAAAAAGCCTTTTTCAAACATTGTCCGTATGACAGATCCATTGTATACCCTTTTTTTCCCGAGATATCAACCAGTAAACCTTTATCTATTAATTGCATCCATTTTAAATTTAATTATTTTATTATATTTTTGAATAAATACATAAAATATAAGAGCCATTCAGGTGTCATAAATATATATATTTACAATTTAAAATAAATTCCAATGAAATTCAATTAAATATTTTTGTTAAAAATTATGATCCTTCTCCTATTACTGTTCTATCTATCAATCTCGTTATCGAGACATTTATTGTTGACTCTATTGTTTACTAAAAAGTTTTTTTTAAGTCAATGTCATTGAAACTTGTCAATGTTTCACTCGGAAACATACCTTTATAGATCCAAGAGCTCAGTATTCGATAACTTCGACAATATAGTGGGAAACATTGACCAGTGTGTCACAAGGGGATACTGGAACACTGTTCTTCCATTTTTCCAACTAAAATAACCAACAGTTTTGTTGTCCAGCTAATGGAGATCTGCTTTCGAACGCCCTATATTAAAACTCACACCGTATCGTCTTCAAGCCGAACAGGCAAATAAACGAAAAATTCTAGTTCCACATATTAAAATCTGCACCTATGTGAATACAAAATATCGCAGCGATAATTGTATTTTTTGTTTGGGAGAATTGTTGATTTTCTCACGTTTTGTGGATATTTATGCTAATCGGTGAACGCGGCAGGGATTTCCTGCCGAAAATTTGTCCTGTCCATCCTTTTCAATTTAAAAATTTTATAAACGGTCCGATAATTTCATGTCAATCACTCTATTTTCGAATATCGATGTTGTCAGTGATACCTATTTAAGGAATTCAATTTCGTTACATCATTCCGACCATTTTCACGATCTAATAATGGATATTTAGAGTTTGTCCTACATCTATTTTCATTATACTAGTTTGCTAGAAATAAGGTGTCTCTTCTTGTACAATAAAAGCATGTGATTAAGTATTTAAGCTTAGTAAGTGGTAGATCGAGTCGACATCATTTTCGGAGAACCGAACATGTCAATCACATCACACTGGTGAGAGAGAACCGGAACAATGGACCTATCAAGTCACATCGTCGCACACACAATGGTCGTCAACACAAAAAGCTCCCCCGTTTCAATAAAAATCTGTCTAATTTTATCCATTATTATCAATGAATTAGTTCATTCAATTCGGCGGAAAGAAATCAAAAATTTTATTTAATTTTAGACAAAGTATCAAATAACAAAATGGAAAATTTTCATTACCTTTAAACTTTTCCTGGATGTAATCCTGAAACGGGCCCTTTGAAATCACCGAAAGTAAATAAATATACGTTGCGCCAAATTAGTATAGATTCTAAAGTCTCACAAATGAGTATATAATTCGAAAACAGATCATTATTCAAACGTAATCTTCTCATAACAATATTGTTACTTTAAATTGAGGAAGTATTGAACTTCTTCAAGAGAATTACACTGATTATTCAAGCAAACACAAAAAGATGTTATTTGCTCTGTTTTATTTTCATCTTTACTTAAGTTAGAAAAAATTAGCACTCAAGGATTCTCGTTTGCCTTTCGTCTGCTTTCACTCCAACAAAAAAATCAAATGATTTAATATTAATCGAATATTTTAATTAATTATTTTTAAGCCAATTAAGACTATAAATAAATCCTCAAATACTTAAAGGATCTCAATCAAGTTGGATGGATTAAAACGTAAATGAAATCCCCAATCAAATATGTAAAAGTTGAGACAAGTTCTTTACTCACTTCACAGTCTAAAATTCCCTTTACTTACTAAAGTAGGTTTAAAGTTAAAGGCTGCCAGTTTGTGAAATAATCTTATGTAAATCTGTTGGAGCTTACAACAACGGCAAGCGAGATTGTTTGAGAAATACAACAAGTTAGAAAGAGACCGGTTATGTTTAGTAAAGTTTAAGATGAAGAATAGAGGCATTTAGCGAATAAACTTGAATCCCACCTGGTTGTTCCCAGATTATTTAAACGTTTCTTAATACAGGCCATTATTTAAGATCGCAGTATGGTAATTAGGAACTCGACTCTCTCTCGCACTGTTTATATCAACCGCACGGCTGGAAGTTGATATCTTAACTAAGTACCAATTTTGTAGAAATTCCATTTAACAAATCTGAAAAAAATTATCTCTCTTAACAACACACCGATTTTCTTCTATACGAATTTCAAATATTTTCCCTGCTGTTCAGGATTATCCCCTAATATTTGTACAAGGCACGATACGACAGAAACACCCATTTAAATACAAGTTATATGTTTTGTATGAATGTTCAATGGTGCGACATTTCACCGATTTATTTCGTTCAAATCTCAAATGTTCGTATTTTGTGCTTTTAAAATATGTATATTTGTATTCAGTAACTGTACGATCTTAACATGCCATTGATACCCTCCCATCCTCCTCAAAGACATTTCAAACTTATTTCAAACCTATTTTATAACCGGAGAAAACTTGATAACGGCCGGATTCTCACCAAAGATATGTATAAATGGATAATGTACCGCACGAATCGTTACCGGAATTCCAAAATGTCAACGCAAAC
>JAZBHA010000235.1:0-13508 GCA_037464855.1 Iselma pallidipennis | reverse complement strand
TTTTTTGTTTTTTCTTAATAAATATTTACACGCGAATATTTTGCAACGGAACATCACAGGTTTTGATATCAACGTTTTCAGCTAGTCGCACCCAATGACATTGGACTATTTTTCAAATGACCAGCCGTTGAGAATACTTGATTTTCCATGGAATTCGGTGGTGGTTGTCCCGTACCGGACATGTTGTTATTTAAATCACCGTTTGTTGGTGGCAGATTGGCGCGATGTCCATTGACTAAATGGCTAGCAATGTTTGGCTGGAAAATATTAGAAAAATACATACACACTATATAGTAGAAGTTTTCCACAGATGGTCAAAACTAGGCGGAAAGGCTGTTGATTTCTCCATAAAGGACAGTCTCGAGATCACACAGAGAATTGACCCATTTTGGAAAAAGTGGTCAGGCGGGAAAATGGGCTTTGTGGCATGTACGGTTGTCGAGATGTGCATACCGAAGCTCAAAGTGAGATCACTCAGCAAAAACTACTACATCCTTTGACCGATTTTGACCCAATTTGGTATAAAACTGGTACTAGCCAAGGACTACCAGAAGGCAGGGTATCACGTAATTCGATGCATATTTACTGAGCCTCTTGAGTCATTGAAGGCTTCAAATTCCGACACTCATAACTTTTTCCTACCACCAGTTACCAATCTGAAACTTGACCTGTATATTTGAGGTACGTAGGGCTCTAAAATATGTAGATTTTCCGTGTGACTAGGTGCCAGAGATAGTCATGTGGGACTTTGAAGTTTACAATTATACAAAATGACAGTCGTTTGGCTAGTAGTACCTTTGTAGCAAATTGGGCCAAAATCGGTCAAAAGATGTAGAAGTTACTGGGACCTTTTTGCCTATATCCCGAAAACAAGGTCCCAATTCGTAGAAACTCGACCTCTGAATCATTTGCCTCATACTGACTTCCCCGTGTGACCACTTTTTTCAAAATGGGTCGATTCTCTATGTAACCTCACCCATTGGCCTTTCGAATGTTGAAATTATTTTATTGTAAACTTACCGGTGGAATTGATGTTTGTCGTTTTAAATGTGATAATGGCGGTGGATTATATGCCATATTAGCAAATACTAATCTCTCCTCATAATCATATTCACATAAAATTTTATTTTCACATAAATAGAATCGGTCACCAACACAGAATCTGCAACAATATTGAGAAAAATAAACGTATAAATCACTAACAACAAATAATAATAAAAGGAATTATCTGATAGAGGGATATATATAGAATAGAAATAAAATATTTCATAAAAAAATAAAATAAAACACAGTTTCAATGTATGTTTGTATTTTGCATGTGTATTTTATATTTATATATATTGTATACTTCAATACATTCAGATTACATATGAAAGAGGGAAAACGATATATGGAAAATCCGCTTTCATATTGACTTGATGCCTATAGTAAATCATGCAACTACAAAAGCGGTTTAACTGGCATAAAATAGTTGATACTACCTTGTATTATAAATCAAGGTGTTAAATATTACGAATGAAAAACTAACCGATGTACGCTATAATTCTAATCTGGCAAGGCACTAATGTGTTTCGATAGCTTTACAATTCCACCAACACGGTCAATCAGGGCCGGCTCCAGATATATCGGTGCCTCTATACAATCACTTTTATGGCTCTTTTGCATTGGGCACGTTGAGACAAAAATCGGTAGTAACCGACTATAGTAATCGTTTTGGGCGCCTCTGATTTCATGCAACTGTAGGCTTAAGGCTTAAGTTGTTGTTGTATTTTTCGTTAGACGCCAAAAAATTATATTTCTGTGGCTTGTGTGTGCCTTTTTGTTTTTCATTAATTTGGTGGAATTGTTGTATTTTGAGATTACAAATGGTCCAGTATAGTGTAATATTTTATAGTTAACAGTGAGTTAATACAAATGCAACAATAAACAGTGCCAATATGCAATTACTCATTACTTACACGCGGTACACTCCGATACTGTACAACGTGAACTCGTTATATTCAATTGACTTGTCAAATATGACTTATATTCTACTACAATATTTACAGAATTGCAAATATTTTACTATACACGTTTCTTTGATAGTTCGTTACAATTTGTGTAATTTATATATGTTTCCTTCCATTTTTGTCAATAATTCCTATAATTCTTACAATTTGTTAAAACTGGTAATTTACAAGCTGGAAGATTAATGATAAAATACGGATTATAACTATTGAACTGGACATAAATGTCAGATTAAAAAGAGTTTTCTTCATGTTTACCAAAAATTGAATTGATTAACTTTCTAACGAGCACTACACCGATTAATTAGAATTAGTAAGGAATGTCTTCATTGGAAATAACAAAAATATGCAGCACATTTTCGGGCTGTATAATTGATGAATTTCTACAGTCCAACGTTATATTTCCGCCTTATTATTATTAATAATTGCGCCCGTTTTTTCATTCTAATTTTTTCAAAGTTATTTTAGAATTCTCCTAGCCATTCTTCATGCAGTCAACTTGATAAATGCATTTCATGCATAGATAACACACCATTAATTTCTGTATGTGAATTTTTCTAACTAATCTTTGTTCTCGTGTTCAATTTTAGTCGAAAAGTAATGTATTTTTCAAATTTTCCAGTTAGTCAATCGTTGGGTGAATCATCGGAAAAGTAAGCGAAATTTTATAGCTGGTGGTATAGGTGTCAGTTCACTTAATTTAAGGGCTGACTATTTTATTTTATTAATAAAGATTATTTAATCTTACACCTACATAAAATAGGCTTTAGATTAATAGTATGACATCTACATAGAATGTCTCTTTTAATCTTGTAAACACCAAAAATCATGAAACATCACAGCAAACCATTAAATCTACAGAATATATATATTATATCTATATATAATAGAACTATAATAGTCTGAAGGTAGCCTAACAATAGCATCAAATAACGCTATCATATATTTTCGTTTATTAGCGCCGATTTCCACCTAACTACCCTCCATAAAGTCAAAATCTGAACATCGCGATAAACCAACCATTGTTTACTTGATTGTTAAATTTATGTTTGTACAAATTAAATCTGCACGCCACTGTGCTATCTGTGGTAAACAACAAAAGTTGACAATCAGGTAGAGTACAGTACACCAGCCAAAATTAGCGGCACATACTATCCACATATCGATATAACACATATATAACAACATACCTACATACAATCTAGTTAAATACTCAATTTAATTGATGTTGGTGCAACCGATTAAATAGAGGTATTTTATCGTATACCTTGATAATTTGATAAATCATCCCGATCGCCTGTCTAAAAATCGATTAAGTTCTGTTGAATTTTCAAGATTGTCTGCGAAAAATGAGAAAATTTGACCTGAAATTGGGTAGAACTGTAACTTTGTGTGAATTTGTAATGTCCGCGTCCTGTGATTCGTGTTAGGGACTATTTGGACAATGACAACAAACACCCAGATATATATATATTTGTTAACCAGAGCAAGGGCTCTTTTATAAACACTTTAATTGGTATCCTAAATCATAGTCATTATCCATTCGGTAATGGTTATTGTATCTCTCTTGTTGAATAGTTACCAGTAATACTAGCAGGATTTTCATTCCGACCATCTCTCTGCCAGACTAGTTTGTGTTCCTGTGGCACTTTAGTTGTAGGAGGTACAAATAGATTTGAATCTCCTGAATGCCACACAAATGCACACTTTTCTCTTGAATTTATTGGTCAAATAAGAAAGAAATTTTATTTTTCATTCAAAAACAAAAATTAATTGAAGGTCTTTTGGTTAAACAAAATTCAATTGAAGATTAATGACAGGTCCCAGTGACAAAAAGAGGAACAACATACGCATCAGTAAACCCTTTTTTCCCTTTTATTATCATTTATCCACGCTCTTTTTCAATATATATATTATACACATATACCTACATATAAATATATTTACCCAAAACCCGTTTCAGTCCTGAAATATTACAGTGGCCGTCCATGCGAAATAATCCACTTTTATTGTTTGCAATTATTAATATATTTAACTGCATTACGGCAACGGTCAACGCGATATATATTGTCATGTTTATAATTGCAGTTTTTGTTTCCAATTGTGTTTTATTAGTCTATTGTACGTTTTATATTAGATTGTGTTTTGTATGTTTTTGTATGGCGGGGGCAAAGAGCCGTTTGTTTTATGTTTTTTCAAATAATTTGACAATAAAATGATTGTCCTTTCATACAAAACACAAACTATATGCTGCTTTATAAAATCATATTTTCTATTTCCTTACTGTATTGTTTATTTGTGTTCTCTATACGTTTAATTTTTTTTTTTGATTGGGTAAATGACTGGGTCCTTTGGAACGCCAACAATTGAAAATTAATTAATTTTATCGCAACAATCAGTTCGATTTTGTGATTGTTATTTCTTTATTAAAAACACTAAAATTCATGCTTCATTATGTAGTGTTCCGATAGAAAATTAATCGAAATTTTTATTGAAAATAAAAGAATCTATGTATAACCAACAGTTTGTCAGATGTAGATATATGTGACGCTTGTTAACGGGATCTGTGTGTTTCTTCCAGTGGAACCGTCACAAAATATTCATGGAGTGTCGTAAGAAATGCTGGATTGTCGCACGTAACAACCACCCTCTAATGGCTAGGTTGTTTCACGTTGCTTTCGCTAGCACCAAACCAGCCGTAAACCGTATCGCATGAGAGTAACTAGTGAACAATTCTCAGAAGTGTAATGCGATATGGTAGAACAAGACCAGTGTTGAATATTTGAGTATAATGTCTCCAGAATCAGTCCGAATATATATACGGAACATTGGTGGCCGAGATCGCAGGATCCATCTCTTATAACTGACTATAACATAGAAGTAGGTATGGCCGGTGTGCCATTGTCTTTTAGAACATTTTACAAGCCATGAGGGAAATCATTCGTACATCCCGGCTGGCGGACTATTTGAGTTGTGATAGATATGTGGCCTATTCCCGAACAGAAAACCCGTCTGTTGGCTGATTGTCTCGTCTCCATTTCACCGCATTGTATTGACCAAAAATCGTATTAATAATAAATGAAACATGTGTATAACATAGAGAATGGAGAGAAAAAAAAGAGAAAGGGTGTAAAATAAAACAAATTTGTTACTTGCCTGTGATTGCATTGTTGGCAAGCAAAACATTCAAGATGGTAAACGTTGCTTCTGGCTCGCATCACCATTTCGAAGGCCGGTATCACTTTGCTACAGGCAGCACAATAGCCAGTATTACCAAATAATCTAAGATAGTCCCTTTTGCACAAGATGAGATTAGCTTTGGTGTAAAGTGTTGAACCGACTTCACCTAAACGACAGTCGCAACAGCCACATTTCAAGCAATCTTCATGCCAATAAAGATCTAATGCTTTGAGTAGATAACGTTCAGTGATTGTTTTACAACAACCAGCACACTCTTGAGGACCAGCGGCCGATGTTGGCTTGGCCGGTTCACCTTTCGACACGTCCATGGTCATCATAGGGCCGTTCGGCCGACTTTTTATCTGGAAAAAATAAAGAAAACAAAACATTTTTTTTATATATATTATTGGATAAAAGTCAACGTTGAGATTAAATTCGGTTTATTAATATTTGACTTGCATATCAATTTCCCGTCGGGGCAAACATTTACATGAAAGCGACTTTTCTAATACGTAGATATTAATATTATATAGAGGAGAAAATAAAACAGGGGCGACCCCTGTCCTCTAGCTTGTTGGAATAAGGGGCCATTCCTGGTCCAAACTCAGAGCCGGTTGACGTTTTTATTAAACTAGCGAGGTATGTTACCGCCGGACTGGCCATATTTTATTATTGCCTTACATTATTTATCCGCCTGTAACCGGACCTGCTTTGATACATAATCCATCTCGATTGTCGACGTCTACACGTCACACCCCTTAAATCCTTAATAAAATGTTAGACGAAGACTCCACGCACTAGAAGAAGTTTCATTCCACAATATCCAGACATACACACATGCTTACACTTATATAGACAGAGGTACGGGCGTGCGACTCTGTTATGAAAGTTTTCCTGTCACACCAATTGAAAATCTGTTACCAAATCGTGTGTAAAATAATAAAATCTACACCGAAATTTATACGTGTGCCCACCCCTTAGTCGTCTATTTTATATAGAATTTAATTCAACCATTTCATGTCAAAATTAAATTTTAAATCAATTATTAACAAAATTTCAAGATTTGTACACTTGAAGACGACAAAATAAACATTTCACGACAATAACACAGTTGTAAAACGACAATATTTCTAACTGTTTGATCGTAAAGTTTTAACATTCATCCTGTTTTCTGTAAAGGCGCCGATTGTACGTTCACCGAAAAATAAAGATTTGATCTCTTGAACCCGTTAGATCGACAAACATCTGTATGAAAAGATACCTACTACACTATCTTTAACAAATCGACAGGATTTAACGAATCTTTTCATTTATAAACAGTCAAGTCTGGTAGTAGCGTGTCGCCCGGCGCATCCACCATAACTCTAGCCTAGACCAGTAATCCTGGTGTTTACAAATCTAGCAATTTTTTCCATTATAAATCTAGATGTGGTATATTTTTATTAAATTGCTAATCAAATGATTTTATGGTAGCCAGTGTTTCAGGCAAAAGGCGCCAGTTATAGTGGCGAATATCAAACATTGTTGTTTTCGTAAAGTTTGACGGTAATATTTAATAATCTCGAAATTTGAGAGCGTTTTCGTTGAGAAAGATAAGTTCATCAGATGACAACGACGCCCGTAACCGGTTCGGGTGTATTTATCTGAAAATGAGATCTCTCTGCACTGTTTTATGAGGCACGTCGAATTCGATGCAATTTATAACAGCTCAAAGTTGTAGTAGTAATAAAAAGTGCCGAAATAAATCTGTGTAAAGTTTTGGATTAGAATTGTATGGTGTGTGTGTTTTTTTCTGTTTGTTTGTTTGTTTTTTGGGCTAAGGTTTTGACCATGCCTAGGAAGACAGTTTAATTTCCTTCTAATTACCAACGAAACAAAACACGAAAACGAAGCAAAAAAAAATAACATCCGACTGTTAAACTTTATTTGTTTTTCAGATACTAAAACAAAGGATACTTTTCAAGTTTTTAATTAAAATTACTACCTATTTCGTTTTACTACCTAAAAATTAAAAATTCTTTCCAGTTGTAACGCCTCTTTATAATCTTATTCCATTTATTCACCCTATCATAATAAACTGGGCTATGTTTTGCTCAACTGTAAAAAAAACGACAGTTTCTTCAATGTTTTTTTCCGGTCGGTGTTCTTTTTTTCGCTTTTCCCTTTAGTCTCCTCAAGCCAACAATTAATTATAATTTAGATGAAGACAAAGTCGGGAACGTTTTCCCTCAATTATTAATCTTCAACAGTTGAAACGAATTTAATTGCCAACACCAAAAGACAGCTTTGCATATTTGATAGCATAAACAAATTAAGTTAAATAGAATTTTGTTGAAAATCTGGCAATGTTCTTGTTTTTTGTCTTTTGATGAGTAGAAAGGCATATTGTTGCAGTTTGGAGACTTTGTTGAAAGGGTGCCATGGAATACGGAACATCATTAAAAAAATACATTATTTAAATTTCAAAGCACGTACGTCAATTTTGACTGCAAACGAGAAGCACTTTAAACGAAAGAAAAACTTTATACTTGATTAGTAGCGTTAAATTAGGGGCTGACGAAACTTAATTAAATTTTATAATAATGAACTAACTGAGGAAATGCTGAACAAAAATAATTAAAAACCTAAATTTTCTCTAGCTGTGTATACCAGTAAAGTGACAAACTTAATTAACAACCCCATTCTCCTGATACTCTCAAACATACACACGGGCATCACCCCCGCCGCCGCCGCCGCCGCCTATCACCGGATTTTCATTCATACTAAACTTCTCTCTAAACCAGACATAATGATATAAAAGAAAAACTTCCCATCTGTCCCCCACCTTTAAGCGTAAAATAGGTAATGAGATGATAAATTGAATAAATCTAATCTGAAATAAATAAGCGGAAGAAGACCGAAGACGAAGAGGGTACAAGTAAAACAGAAACTCGGGAATAAGTGGCACTAAACGAACTAAGTGACGGATGTTTTCTCTCTCGGTGGGTAAGGGGGGTGTAACTCTCCGCCGATATATCTATATATGTATAAACCTATAAGAAAGTGAGTTGAAAGTGGTTGGAACAGAACGATTACGAGAAAGAAAGAAAGGGAAACACATACACACACATAGAATCTACAGACGGGACAATATAACCGTGAAATTGATCGGCGTTGCTTCTTCAACAGAGACCGCCAGAGCTATTTCGAACTGCCGATGTTAAGCAAATCCGGGTGTTGCTCGAGATGATTGTATATGTCGATCAATTTGATGTTGCTTTCTGAAACCGGAGATAGGACAACCGTTTCAAGGGGAAATAGTCATAGGAACTATACATATAATAACATATAACCATTTCTAAACCGCAATCATAAATTCAGTTCAATTTAATTATTATTGGAATTAAAATTAAATCTTTATTATTTTCTATAGTAATTTTCTATTAATTCAACGTAACGATCAAACAATGAACTGGTTAATTGAAAAAGAAATTAAAAGATATCTCCAACTCTATTATCTACAATGACTGTCTAACATTACTAACACTTTAAATATGTTTGTTTTTCTTGTTCTATCAAACAGTAACATTACTATTTATATTTTTCCAACAAATCAGAGAAAGTTTAACTTTAATCTTGATAACAAAAAAAAAATGACGAATAAAGTAAACCAAACATTCAATTTGTAGGAGATCGTAGGCTGAACTTATGGAAAATTTAAATCTTAAACAATAGTAGGTAGAGAAAGCGGAAATTTTTATAATGTTGACAATATAAGGATGTAAGGCATCATTTTGATCTGAAAAATATCAAAACAATGTTCGGAACTAGCGAGAAAAACTCGTACACTTGCAGCAAAACAAGTTTTTCGAACAGGCGATGTATAGTGAACGTAGAATTTTTGTGAATATCGGCTTATAAGCCAAATTACTTCATGGTAGGATCCAACAAAAAAACTTGTCTATTGCAGCAACAACAACAGACAATTTCTTTTAGAAAACGGATCTCTCCTTTTCTGTGCATCTGTTGATCGTCAATTAAACTTGTCTATTGTTGTTGATATAGTAAGCAAACCCTTCTGTTGGGTCCTTCCGAAAAGTCAACATTCACAAAATTTCTATAGGTATAGGGCAGAACCTTTAAACCTTTTTTCAGTAAATTGATAAGCGGAACTATTCTGCTTGATCCTCAGTAAAATATAACAATACAGATAGGTATTTCTGAGTTGACATTTGTTGTTTTTCGCTATACTTGTTAGTAAATACAGCAATAAAGTTAGCTAATTCATTGGAATTAATAGTTGAATTAGTAAGACCCGATTACTGTCTAGGCGGTTTTGATTGGTGTTCCCGATCCGGAAACAGTAACAGTGGCGTAACTCAAAACGAAGATTACTTCTTAAATCAATCAGTCTTCAGTTCCACTATTGGGAAATGATCATCTTCTCTCTCACCAACGTCATCAGTATCAATTAGCTGATTATATTTTACTTTAGTGAATTAATTCGAAACTCCAATTAACTAAAGTAGTTCATTACAGATTCAATATATCTGTGTATACGTTTGCATCTGTATGGATCAGAACTGTATATAAGAACAGAATATCAGTAGCAGGCCCTCCCTTGTCGGTTTTTTTTTCCTTTACTGCCCCCGTCCACCAGAGATCGATTAACGAAATTCATAATCAATCTTAAACAGGCCAATTATACGGAGAGAACATCAAAGAGGACCGGAGAGCTTGGTAATCAACGCTTCCAATTAAGTAGCGCGCTCCTGGCGGCTGCGAAATCAATCAAAAAACTAATTGAAAGCCTACTATGATCCCTTGAATCCCTTCGGCTGTGGTTATCTCTTTCTTTAACATTATCGTCCATCATTGTCTTATACAATATATACAATAATACACGATTTTCAATATAACCGTTGTCTGTTCTGTTTCATTAATAATTTTCTCGATTCAATTTGGTATTTGACTTTATGTGATTGTGGTTTGGTTTCTTATTGTTTCGCGATATTACTCACTTTATTGAGTTTTAGTGATATTGTTTTTATTGGGAAATTCTTCTTCGTCTTCGTCTTGTGTGCTTGTTCCGGCACACAAACACACACACACACAGTCCGGAACATTTGATTTTTTCATTATTTTCCCATTGTTTTCAAAGTAATTATTTTAGTATCTCCAGTAGGATTTTATTGGGGAACTTGGTTGATTCAGTGATATAAGGTGGGGAAAATAAGCCAAGGAGTGTCCCTATACTACATTCACCAATACATCCACACACACCTTTGTTTCAGTTCACGAAATCAATCCGAAACGATTTCTGATTTAATTTCACCAGAAAAGCTTAGTTTCTGGAATTTAATTTCACCCCAAACAGAAAAAAAACACAGAAAAACATATATCGATAACACAATTAAAAATTGCTGACCAGTTTCTGTAAGATTTCATAAAACATAGATAGATGGATAGAAAGTAAGTTGAAATCGCTAGATTTGTGTTATTCCGAACTTGGACATTTCTAACTAATAAGAATTGGCCATTTGCCGTATTAGAAATAAGAATAACACGAATTGCAATAATAAAATGGACTGGTCGTCGTCGTCGTCATCAATACTGGTGCTGTGTGTCCTATCACTATCTGTAATACACTTAGAAGCCTGCATATATCAAACATCTGCCCATTATCCAAATTGACTGCTGTAATCAACTAAAAAGAATTCAATCCACTTCCACATATAACTCACTATATACATACATACATTCATATTTTTGGTGGCTTTAGCTATACAATTTCTTTATGTTAAGTGTGTTAGTTTTTGCTTCAGTGATAATACACTAATATCTGGATATAATGATGATGATGGTGACAATGATAATGATAGTATAAAGCTAGCTTTTATCAAGAGATTTGTCACAAAATAAAATAAACAAACTGAGCAAAAAAGCATAAACTGAGCCATAAATAATAAATTTTACTCCAATTTATTAACAACACTGTAGAATATTTAATAGCACCACTAATTTCCACACCTTAATTGCGTTACGACAAGACTAAAACAGTACCAGGGTAGGTATAGCTATATATTAGTCAAGTAAAACAGGGGAAGTTCTTCATCGAGCTTGGCTTGACTTGACTCGACTTTTTTTTTTTTTAATCTACATTATTACAGTCATAACTTTAAAGCTTGGTAATCGAATAAAAGTGTAATAATTTGGGCGTTATAAGTGTCGATTCTTATAAAGTAACTGAGTTTACAGTGGCCAGGGCCCTTTTAACTAAATTGAAAATAACCGTATAAGTTGCGGAGGGTGTCAATGAAGCGCG
This sequence comes from Iselma pallidipennis, assembly GCA_037464855.1. Taxonomy (NCBI): domain Eukaryota; kingdom Metazoa; phylum Arthropoda; class Insecta; order Coleoptera; family Meloidae; genus Iselma; species Iselma pallidipennis. Next base: position 2,018 of record JAZBHA010000235.1, on the reverse strand, counting down.
CGCTTTGGCTTTAGATTAACACGAGGTGGTGATGGTGGTGTAGGATGAGTCTGGACTAACACCACCACTACCACCACATACACAGATACACAACACAAAACAGGCTGCTCTCAAATAAATTAGTTTTATCGAAATCCAACATCGACGCTTTCCATAATATTTGATTTTTATTGCCTTAACTTTACATCCAATAATTCCGAAACGTAATCAAATGTAATATTAACAGGATTTTTTACTGTTCGGGGCAAAAAAAAAATAATAACAAGTGGAATTAATTGGTAGAAATTAAATTATGGATTAAATAAATGCAGATTGTGCAATGTTTTGTTATCAATTTGATAGCTTCTAATCTATATTTTAAACTAATTAGATAAAGACATTGTTGCAATTTATAATTAAATAAATATCTATTTTTCAATAATAATTACTTGAATTGATTGTAGAATGGTGTGGATTATAGAGAAAAGTCACCATACACCTGATGGTTGGTAGCAAAAATTTAATTCTCTAATGGTTTTCAAATTATAACTGCCTTGATGACGACTTCTCAACAACATGAAGCCAGCAAAAAAATTTAAATAATTACATTAATTTATGACGATTGGACATTATCTAAATGACATCGATTATACGCACAGCCACTTTTCTAGAAGAAAACGACAATGTAATTGTCTATAATCATTAATATTTTTTACTTAAAAAAGAAACAAACTAATAAGTATTATTTATTGCTTAGCTATGCATATAATAACGCTGAAAAAGATAGAAATTATGTGCAAATTTAATTAAATTTAATTGGATGACTCATTAATTTATAACCGAAAATCTATTTTTATTATATAGGATTGCATTTAAGTTAACTGTAATTTAACTAAATGAAAGTTAAACACTTGAATATTATCAATATATCTGACTAAAGAAGATGGAAAAAACTGTTTTTTAATTAAGGAATTAATTTATAAAATATTCTGTTAGAAATCTATTTCGAAGAGTATTAGCATTTTTAAATTATTATTAATTAAGTAAGCACCTTATAGCATTTTTTCTGGCTATAAAATAAGAATTTTTAAACGGTTTAACATTTTTTTTTTGTTGAAATGATTCCGGATAAAATCATGACTTAAGAGGATTGACTTAAGTCATAAAATTATTGGCAAAATTTCTATAAATTGATAATAATCTCTATTAGAACGCTGACTATTAGGACCTCCGCTCACCAGGCCCGACCCGACCGACCCGAACGTCCCGACCCGTCTCGGAAAAAATTAAAAGCATTGATTCTAATGTAAGTCCGCACACGGAGACCGACAGAATTCCGAGACGTCGTTTCCGAGCCGTGTCGGTCTCCGTGTGCGGACTTACATTAGAATCAATGCTTTTAATTTTTTCCGAGACGGGTCGGGACGTTCGGGTCGGTCGGTTCGGCCGCCGTGTGCTAAGGTCCTTATAAGGTTTGTCAAACAATTTTACGAGTTCTGTCAGTCTCTTAATCCATTAGTCTTTCAATAATCCATCTGTTTTCCTACATTTTGTTAAAATTTAATAGCATCGGAAGTTAGAATTAGAATTAGAAGTAAACAATTTGCCCTATCATCCCTTTACCCAAAAAATTTTAAAATAGAGAGGAATATTTGTTGAACACTCTGGTTAGTATCATGTGTTTTGTATACAAGTCTTTATTTATTGAATGTTTAAATATGTTTAGGTTGTTGTTATGGATTAACGACCACCACAAGTGTTCGTGGCTGGTGGTATTATAGTGGTAGAAACATACAGACTGACGTCAAAACAGCTGGTAGCTATTAGCAGTCAAGTGTGATTCTCTACTATATAATATAGTAATGATAGAAGACCTTGGTCGTAGTATTATTTACAAAGGTCCATTAGGGTAATTAGTAATTGGATACCACAATTATAGGGCATGACAACTCTAAAAAGGCTCGAAAAAGTTAACACTGTACATCTATATATATGTTACCGGCAATGTGCGAAATTAGGCAATTCGCGAAATGCCTAGT
>JAZBHA010000234.1:49448-76849 GCA_037464855.1 Iselma pallidipennis | reverse complement strand
AAGATCGTACTCCATCGTCGTATTTTATTGTTGTTTCAAAAATTAGTCTTTTGAATATGTATTTTTTTTACGATCGTGCGGAACGTGACACTCATTTTAGGTGGGAAAAGTACGCCTTCGTAGTACAGCGTGCGACAAACATTTTGCCGCACGCAAATGTCATGTTTGACACTTAAGTTTCATGTCCAGAAATGCACATCCATTTATCACCTAAAATTGATTTTTTTTGTGAAATGGAGAACGATCGCAGAAAAAATATTGTGGGCAGGTTGCAGGGCAGGCGTGGTTGCAGCTCTCGACTTCGTCTCGCGCTGCAATTTCCATGCCTTATGAGACAAATAGATACTTTCCGCACTTGTTACATAAATAACTATTATAATTATAGCTGTGTAGAGGAAATTGACGAAAGCTTTCCTAATTTTCCTCTTCAAAAATTTAAGACAATATGACTTTTGCCTAATTTAGATCAATTATACTTGTCAATTTCTTAAGATACAATTGTTAGAGTGTGGCAGGGCTGTTGATTGTTCACTCTAATTGTAAAAACACATTTTGAAACATTTTTAACTTGTAGAACTGGAGATAATTTTGACAAAACAAGTCGCGAATTGTGGTTTATATTCAAGCGTACAACCTATTTCATGGTGGCTTTTGTGCTAGCAAACAACAACAATAGAGTTACTTTCATAGTAAGTACGTTGTTTCAAAGTCCTTAATTTTAGCATAATTGTATTACCTGTATGATCATAACACCATAATCTAACGAGGCCACTGCCATCCCTATTTTAATCCTAGCGCGGCCATTTATGGATTTAGTTTCAAACATTGGTGCCTTGGAAATTCCCACTCTTGGCGTACAAACAGAAATTCCTTGGACTTTGCTGAACTTCAAAGGGCATTTACCATGTGCATATTCACCTTAGAAACACGACCGGAATTTTAATGTGATAGCAGAACTCCCCACAAGGACAATCCCTTCATACTATTGCCGTCACCGCCACTACTACTACCACCACCACCACCACCACCTCCGCCACCACCACTGCCGTCAACATTTTGAACAGTCTCAGGTAGAAGAATAACGACTGACGAATTTTCACTGTGAGATGTTCCTCTGCATTCAGATGCGACTTTTAGATAAAGTGCGTTCGAAGCTGAATTGTTTTTGTTGAATTTGAATCGGCGCCAAGAGGGATAGTGAACAGCAATAGAATTTCAAGAGATCTTTGTAGGAATAGTAGTCGAATTAATTTCAACAGACAATTTTCCACACCCCCGACCTGTTCGTTGGCAATGATTTTTCGTTGCTGATAATTTGGTGTTGCTGGAGGATGACTGAGATATTGTTATGGGGTGTGAGTGTGGGAAGGCGAAAATTGAACATCGTCTAGTGGTGGTAGATTGGTGTAGCCCAGGTCGTTTGTCAGATGCTTCCAAGTAATGTTCACGGGTCGATTCGATACTTGGAAAGTGCGTGGAAATTCGTCACGAAGAGAAAGGCGGGCGCACAACTAGCAAAGCCTCCATTGTTATTTGAAGCGGTTTAACGGTCCGTTAACTTGAACTCTCGAGCTTAATGCTGGTAGAGGTGGCTAAAGCGTGCTTCCCATTTGTTGTGTACAATAGGTGTGCGCTGTTTAGAGATAAATCAATTACTAACCGGGGCTACGGCAGTCAATGCGACGCTCTCTGTAAGGGTCAATTTGAATTTGCAATTCATGGGACCAAAACGAGTGCGCCATAAATTTTCCAACTTGAAACTTAGTTGGGATCAATTAATTCCATTGGTACTAGTCTCTCGATTTGGTGTGCAATTTGCTGACATTGCTAGTGAATTTTTCAACTAATTGATCATTTAGTCGATCTATAGAGGTAAATCGTAAAATTGCCACCATCATCGTCTATTTTGATCTTATCGATATTTAAAAATAAACAATACAGTGGTTCTAGAAATAATGCAGCATATAGGTACAGTATTTGAAAATAATATAGATACCTGATTAAATCCAGCAAAATACCCAGTCTTACATGACAAACAATAAAAACTTTCTTGTCTTTCTTTACAAAAAAGAAAAAGAAAAAACAGTTTCTATTTATTCCATATATATCTGAAAACCATGTTATATTGGAGATCACGACGAAAAAAGGATCCACAACAGTATCTATAATCGTCTTATCCTCTGTGATGTCAAAGCAAGGAAAAAGTTTCTTTGAATTACTGACAAACTGTATCATACGCCCCACATAATATCGCTTTTGTATTCAACATGCTATGGACATGTATTTAAAAACTAGCAACGATGCTCCTCTGTAAGTTCTTCCTAACCAGAGAATGAATTAATGTTCAGTTAATATTTTAACTTCAATACTACGTACCAAGGATGGCCAAAACTGGTACAAAATCTAACACAAGTTTGTCAAGTTAGTCAAGTTACAATTGATTGCCGCTTACGATTATTGCTGTTTTTCCATGAGACTAGTGTGACTATAAAGTTTGGCCACCCCTGCTCTGTAGTGATCTGTACAAAAATATCAAGAGATTTAGATGCGTCATATATAATAGTCCATTTACAGTTAAACTCACATTGAATATAAAATGTATGCACATAAATATATATAATTTTACTAAACTAGTAATTGTTTGTTTAAATTGTTTATTATGAATAATTAAATATCTATCGATTTTGTTGAATATATTATAATATAAATTGCTATTAAAATATACATAACAAAAGATATAGGTACTTTTATAAAATTTAGTGATCGACATAGGATGGAATTTCTGATTGAAAATGACAAAACTTGTGAATAGCACATTGCAATATGCAAGCAAACTGAATTGCTCAATTGCCTGTAAAATTTATCTTCACGTTGGCCTATAAACGTTCACAGACTTGAACAGCGAGCTATTCAACGCTCAAGTTTTGGCAGTATCTTCATAACTTCCACAACTAATTTGATTGAATATTGGAAAACGCTGTGAAATAATTCAATAAAATTTTATATTTACACATACACCTACTACACGTACATAGGTACAGATTTTCGCAAAAACTGTTTTTGTTCAATTTAGTACCAGTAATTGCGTGCTTTATTGGTGATTGTGAGCAGACGTATGTAAATAGTATGAAGATAATATAAGTGAACACGTTATAACTTAAAATTACAAATAAAAAGGTTTTTCCATTACCTCCAATATTTCGATACGTTGTCCACCCCTTAAATTTTCAAAAATCCACAAAGACATAATAAATGCAGGAATATCATGGTCTCTACAATTAAAAATACATAACGTTTTGTATTGAACTGTGCAACTGATTTCAATTGAAACTTTAGTAAAGTGATATGGAAATTTAATTGCTATTGCAGTTTCCGGCCTTCAATGGAGAATTTAATTAATGGACAACTGCTACTGCAACAGACAATGATTGATCAGTTATTAATTTTAATCATTGAAATGAAGACTATATAACTTGCATTTTAAGTTTTCTAGACAAAATTAATTCCTCAAAACATACGGTTGCAAAATGGTGGATGCGCCGGTTGAATCGTTAGTTATTTTTTGCGATAATTGAACGATTAATATTGTACTCGTTCGTTTTAAAACATAATATCGTAATAAACTAGAGACTAAATGAATAAAAAAGAAGAAACTAGCACCGTTTTGAACAGGATAAAGTTAGTGGTACAGGCGACGTTATTCCCGGGGCATATTGTCTTTAATCTACCGTCTATTACACAGCATTCAGGATAATCTAAACTAGATTCCATCCAAAAAGTACAATACGTTGGACAGTACCTTGCTTCGTTAGGTTTAATGTTGGATGTAGTTACACGACAAGGCTAGATAGAAATACCGCAAACATAGAATTATCCCACCAATACTGAGAGCAACATCTGAATCTATACTAAGCTGAAATAAATAAGATAGGATTAAAATGGAAAAGTTCCAGTTAGTTATCTTTTTTACTCCTATTCGTTAATTTTTCTAATTCATCTGTAACATTGTATTCCTATATTTTAACATCAAAACAATCTATCAGAATATTATAGTTAGTATTGCTATAAGAAATTTGACATGGAACGATAATAAATGTTGAGAATGAAAAATGCAAGATATTATTCTATTGTGGGCGTTCATTTACAGGTTGAGCACAACGATGGCGTCAGGTGTGCTACCGTTGACATCTGTCATTCCATTTATCCTCTGGACTCCGTTCCATCATAATTCATCTTGACTAGAAAACTGTTCTTGTACAAAATTAAACAATAGGCTACGAATGGCAGAATTCTTGATTCTAATACGGTAAATATAATGAGACATGAACATGTAACGAGCAACAACAACAACAACAAAAAGATTCAACTAGTATTTATTTATAATTTCAATAGACTTGAAATATCCGTAATAATAATAATGAAGATAATGATTATGATAATGGTGATGATAATATCGGAAAGCAATTTCAATGTTAATCATAATTTAATGAGCAATAAGTAGATTACCTGTTTATGTTTCTAACAATTTAGAGCTTAATATCCGAGATTTATTAATCTAATAAGTACATGAGCTAATTAGCAGAATTTTCCAGCATGATTTCTATTTAGTATCTATTGCTTTAATCTGGTAATATATACCTACATATTACATATTATACATATATTTTACAAAGTATCATTATAACAATTCTTGAGTCATCTTTACAGCTCTTCACTATACATAAATTATCTGTATTATCTGTTATAAATTATTGTTTGTTTTTATATTCAATTTATGCTCGAATAAAGATTTTAACAAGAAGTCTAGATAAACAGGTAACGAAACATTTACTTTATACTGGCTTATAATCAGTGAAATTAGAAGATGAGTTGAGGGAAGTGAATTTCGAAAAATTAACCGTTGTTCATTTTGGTTACGCTTTAATTAAGCTATAAAATTTGTTTTTAAGGTAACTGTACCAGCTTAAATTAAATAAGAGTTGTTTTATGAGAGATTCATCATTAATGATACAAATCTATGTAACTAAAAGTTTAACTACGTAGTATGTAGACACACAGTAGTGGTGTAATTTATATTAAATCGAATTAAACGCAGAAAATAGTCGAACTGAAAAAAGCTTCTATGCTGATGGGCGAAATTCCCTCCTGGTCGAATAAATAATAGACGTTGGTGATGTAAATTAACTTGACTTTTTAAAAAATTCAAACAGTTCTAACAAGCATGCGAATGATGTGATTGATCACAATGTTTAATCACATACGGTCAGCTGAAAGATTGTATAGGTATTTGTGTGTATGTGTGTAGAGTAGTTAGTTTTGACGGTACCCTGGTCGCTTTTTGGTTTCCATAGTGTGAGGATTTAGCTGAAAATCACCATTACCACAACCAATATACATTCTCATTCTCTCTCTCTCCCACTCTTGTCTATCTATATGTATACGGTTCATACACTAGCAATGCGCCATTCAATCTAAATTAATGTTACTTGTGCGGTATCGCGGAACAAACCCTTTAGTAATTCATATTAATTGTTCGAGGCACACTTCATCCTATGGTATATCTCGCGAGAGCGTATACGGTGGTTTCGACACCGTTATTATTTAAGGCATACAACGCTACACTGCCTTTGTCCGAATTCCTCAACCAGAAATCCATTTCGTTATTACTATTTCCTATTTCCTATTTCCCTTTCTTGGTCAATGATGATTTATCGGTAGAACAGTAAACACAGATAGATAAATGGGGAGAAAATTGTCCACTTCGTTAGTTTGATAATGTTTAGACAACACTAGATAGGCAACGCAATCACGAATAGAAGCTTCTTTATTATTTTATAGATCAGTAATAGATACATTCAGCTTAGAGTACTTGATTTATTAATAAGATACAAATTTTCCAAGCTATAACTCTAAATTGCTAAAATATTGCTTATCGATTACTAGAGAATTATTTACCAATTTAACAGCACTATTCTGTTCGTTTTTGGTATTAATAATTCATAAATTTAATTTTCCATAATCAAATATCTACTTTTAACGCTATTTTTCTTTCCAGCACGTTTAATACTATGTATTTCGATTTTAATTATTGTTCTCCTTTTCGGATTTTCTCTTGTCAGATCTTACAGATGAACAAATGTGAGTTGTCGTACCATATTTCCACTTTCTGATTGGCTGGAAAAGTGCTTTTCCAGCAAACCAGGTTGTTTAATGTTTGGCCGTTATTTACAGGAAAATAAATTGCTTATCATACGTTACTTGAACGGCTTCTTTTATTTGTTGTAGATAGAAATTCGAACATCATTTATTTCCACCTTGGTATCTTGGTTTTGGAAATGATGTTCACAATAATTTATTATATCTGTATTTAGTGCTAAGCGAGAGCAACAACAACAACAACAACAAAAAGGGCACAATAACATTTATTATTATGTACTTTCTTTGCTGCTGTTGTTATCGCTACTATTATTATTAGTTGTTATTAGTTCTATTTCTATTGTTGACCGAAAATGTTTGGGAAGTGTTTCTAGTGAAATATTAATTGTTGGTAATGGATTGATCTAGAGCTAGTTAAAAGATATTGGAATTTATTTACCTCTACTGGTATGTATAGAGATACGGACGGGTGAAAAATGTACACAGTTAACTATGTACAATGAAGCATAGAATAACTTGGGTATATTTAACATTGATAAACTGTCTACTCGTGAATTATGAGTTTTTAATATCCCATGCTAATATTACCGGAAGATGAGCGTATACTCTTCTTCTTTTTTTATTTCTCGCAAGCTCTCACAAAATAGAATTCCTGTGACAATATTTTCCCAAGTTTGTCAATAATGTAATCTCTTCTCGTGCTAATATTATTTTTTTCTGTCCCTTCTCCTACCGCCCACCAACAGAAAAAATTCCATCCACATCCCATTAGATTTTTCAACAATTTTATGATCGAATCCGGCCTTCCTTCGAACATAAACCGATTTTCACTCTTTCATATCGTAAATATCAATTAACTCAGTTCGGTCATTTATCATAATGGAATTTTCTGATGTTAATCATACGCAGACGCAGCACACAGTTTCCTGTAGCAATGAATTCTAATTAGTGATGAACTTGATGTATGGCAAAATGATATGGAGTGTAACTGAGATGTTACTTATTTCGATTCCATGGGGAATTATACAGACAGCAGACATACCTTTACACTCGTCCTCATCTACTTCCTTTCTATATCAATTGAGGGCCGGTCCCTCAAGTGGCATCCGGCGATCGAGGCTTGATGATGATGATGACGACGACGTGAAACGGGGGTAGGTAATAGAGATGGGGAGGAGTAACAAATTGATCTTTCCATATCAAAAACTAATATTGACGGTCGATTTTTCTTTAGAAATCTATTTGGTAATCTCGTAAAACGATATGCTTTTACATCTAATGGCTTCTATGAATGCCCATTTATCATGACGTAAAGCTGTTTAAAAATTGGTCATATTACCTTCTGTTAAAATATGTGGGTGCACCGATTTTCATCTAACATTTTCCATTTTTAATATGATTTATTCACTATCTGTTACAAAATGGTTTTACTCCTCTTTTTTCTTTTATCGTTAGTTTTCTGTTCACAATTCCCATCGATTATCATATTTTATAATTGTCTGTCGTTGATATCGTTTTAGAACCACTGTTAAACTAATTCAATTTCCTTTACATTACCCAAAAAGTTAGCAAGACAGTGAAAATTGTGACAAAAGTCCAAAAAAAAAATCAACAATTCTTATAAATATTCAGCAGATCGGCAATATTTGTTTTTTAAATTTACAACCTTTAAATATAAATTAAAAGTGCTGCATATGAATACAGAAAAAAAAAGAGTAAACTTCTCCTCAACATAATCGATAATGGTCAAACTGGTAGACGAAATGTAAGTTTTATGAAGTTGTCCAAATAACAAACGTGTTAGAAAAGTTGCAACACTTTTACAGTCACTGACAACCGCCGAGCAAATTCGTTTATAAATGCAGATTATCTTGTACAAAGTGGGATTTATATTTGAGAGTCATTACGGGATAGAAATTAATGTATATTTAATATTCAAAATTTGAAATTAAAAAGTTTTACTTAAAGTTTTTCGTTGAAAATTTTATACAACTTTTTCCCTCCCCTCATCATGTTTTTCAACGCGATTTTACCTCTAAGAGCACTTTATGGCGTTAACATTGGAGTTGATTGTATTTTAATTTTCCACATTTTCCAATCCGGTATAACAAGTACTTTTATTATTGCAACATTTTAATTGTTACAATCAATTTATTAATAATTATTCGAGTTTGTATTAGAGGAAACAGCCACCTTTTATATCTATTGGATGAGATTGTTAAACTGTTTCAAATGCAAACTGAATTTTAATTGGAAATTTTTGTTTCATAGTTGTTGTATTATCGATAATTGATTACTTAAAACGGTTGACAGTAATTGTTCTCTAGTTTTTGTTTTTGTATCAATTTTCTGATGATTATAAGTCATAGCATTCTGCCAGGGTTAATAAATTCTTAGTATTTCTACAGGTTGTTGATCGATTTCCAACAAAACTTGGATGAAATGTATTTAGAAGAAGCGAAATTATTGGCTCGATTCCACCAATTTCAACGTGTATCATTCCAAAAATATTTTCACTGGCAATTTATTGTGTCGTGGCAATTTTTTTTTGTTTGCCCGACGGAGAATTATTAACCGTTGATTGTTCTCGTTAATAGAAATAAACAAAATTTTTTCAAGTACAGAAACTTAACAAAGGATATTTATTTGTTCGGTTTTAATAGCCACGAAAGGATCGTAGAGAATCTGTTGTTTTGGCATACAATCGAATCAAATGGATTTCTAGTACACAACAATAACAATCTCCATCTAGAACACAGTACAACATATTGTGATAAATGTGTTTCGGGTGAGGATGTTGACGATAATGAATAGAAGTCTTAATGTTTGTCGATTCGACCAGATTCGGCAAGTTCGTTGAATCAAAGTTCAGATGTCAATCTAGCCCGGCGCATCCACCGTTTATATATCGATTCTATAGGTAACTATACTGTTAGCAAATAATCTTTTAAAACAAGCTTTACCGAAGTGTGCATGATTTTGAATTAATAATGAATGGAAATCCACTGATTTCCTGTTAATTACTGAAACAATAATAAGAAAAAACACTCCATATGCGCGAAACTTGATAGTTGCACCAACATATGCGCATATATTTGAAAAAAATTGTACTACTTTGAAAGTTAAAATTAAATCGGTTTGAACCAATTGAAATTTGAACCGTCCATTATTGTCTTATCTAGTTCGGAATCCATCACTTACAGTCCCTTGTGGTTAGGTGATGTTCTCGTCTTTTTTCCCTCCTTGCTAATCCAAAATTCCGTATACAACCTCCGGGTTTTAGTTAAAATTCTCATTTTTCCCTCCTTATTTGTTGTCGTTCTTATTGTCAAACTATTGTATGCTCTGTTTTTTTTTAATACGTGCACATTTGCTTGTCAGGATTTTATATTAATGGCTTAATAGTTTTCCAACCATCACCAAAGTCCAAGTTGTGACAGAACAACCGTAAATATTTAATTATTTTTCAACAAACTTATTTGTTTTGTTTCACAGTTTCTGGTTATATCAGCAAATCCTATACCTATGTATAATATCCATAGATATGTGTGTGTATATATAGTGTTTGTATATATGTATATATTATATATATGTATACACCAGGTATAGGATAAGGGATGATGAAAGCATGCGCGTCGTTTTCGGACGCTAGTGGGGGCGAGACCTGAGAAGCGCCAGTATGAAGGGTGCAATGATGAAAGTATCGTCAACGTTTACCAGTTAGATCAATAAATTAAAATTAGTTTTTCGTAACTAATTAGAATTTGAAACTTTAATCTGACATAATTGAGATTTATAAGGAATTTCTCCGGACGGTTATTAAATAATTTTTTTTTTAATAAATAACAACAACAATAAAGAAAAGAGACTTGTTTAACAATTATGAAAACTTTCAAGTTTCAATGATTAAATAGTGTTTAATTGAATTATATATCATATTATTTTTTTGTTTGATAATAAAAATAGAATGACCTTAGATATGGTGTCAGTTTGTTTGAATTTATCGAAAATTATTTGAGAATTGTTGTGATTCTTATCCATGACGGTTTATTTTTTCTTATATACATATATATGTGTATTATATAAGGAGTGGTGAAAGCGTTTCCAGTGTGCGGAAGTATAGTTTCTGATGTTTTCCCGGAGCGGTATTAAATGCGCCTCTGTGGATCGTCTGTATCGCGCCAAATTCCGGTTATGACTTGATAGTGTGTAGTGTGTGACTTCCTAGTGTTATATTTCTACAATAGCCACCACCACCACCATCACTACTATTATCAATAAAAAAATATAACAATAAAGGGTTAAATAGCCAACTTCCATCATGATAGCTCCGTGTCAATCAAAAACAAACAAGATGAATTCCATTTTAATTTCATGTATTTTTCTCTTGTTTATTCTATCGATGGATTATGTGAATGCTGGAAAGGATGGTGAGTTGCTCTAGTGTCTGTGTTGTTTTTCGTTTTTTTTTCACTGTCGCCATTTTTGTTTTGCAAAAACAAAGATTAAAAATTCCTTTTTGTATTTTTAAAAATGAGAAAAATCCTACGGAAACTTTATAGTGTCGTAAATAAGCTTGTATTCTGTAAAAAGTTGGAGAGACTTCAAGGAATTTCTAATTGGTCCAGGGTTTTGCGGGGAAAAATAATAACTTCCGAATTTGTGTGTGCGGTGCCCGGTTTTATCTTTTTGCTCAAGACGTGAATTATTAATTCAGGAAATAAGAGGGCGTGCGCACTTCCTCAAAATTTTCGTAGTCGTACTGGAGGAATTCTATTCGATTAATGAAGGTGATTGTCAAAGCTTTATGACCAATCTACAATAAAAATACGTACTTTGAATTTATGATTGCTAAAGAAAAGCTTTGTCAACTGTAAAACAAAGTTTCCCAGATTCTACAAACAATTTTCAAAAGTAACTTTCCAATAAAATTTATATCACTATAATGGTCTTTCATCACTGATAGATGGACGTTTTTCTTTCCACTACAATTTATGCATAACCTGAAATCAGTACCTGAGATAACTGTGTTGCTTCTCGAATAATTTCACTCTATTGAATGAAAAAACACAAGTTTGTGACTGAATTTCTTTTCCAATTGTAACTATTCCGTGGAATCAGCTTGTCTGTTTTCGTTTTTTTTTTTTGGTTGTTTATGGATTTTATTTTATTTCGTTACAATAATCCTGTGAACGTTATAGATTTCCGGACAGTTCACGATTTTTCTTTCACATAAACAAATAAGAAAAACAAATAACAACATCTACATCCAGTTGACATCTTGTTTTGTTTTGAGTTATTGTGTTTACTAGCAAACTGTAATGACGAATAGTTATAGTATATGTCAATTGAAAAATGGCTTTTCCTTTCTTGTGGAAAACGCCCAAGAAAAATGGAAAAACAAATACAATTCAACTTTCTGTAATACATTCGATGCATACATAGATAGGCGCAAAAAATTGTTTACATATGCTAAAATCCTGTAAGAAATGGAAAGTAATTTGGAAATTTAAATTTAAACTAAACTGAACTGACAACATTTGTACAAATGCAAAACGTTATTTGGGAAATACACTTTTGTATCTCCGGAATATAATTCATAGCAATAGAAAAAAATAGGTAGGAGATTGTTCTGTTGACTGTATCTGTCAAACCGGATAGTCTGCATTATCCTTCAGGACGAAATAAATGATTTAACGACATTTTCTCGTGTTTTCAATTGTGTTTGATTGTATTGGTTGTCGATTGAATAGAAACTGACCGTGTCAAAGTGATTGACACACCAATAAAATTGTATCAAGAGATTGTAAGATAACAAGTAGTCTATCTATCCATTGGAATGACCACTTTGGCACTTCTTTTTTTTTATATATAGATATAAAGCACGATTGATAGGTCCATTTTAGAAAGTGAGTGTTTCCTGATGGTCTCATATTTATTCTTGCAGTTCTTCTTCTTTATACTTAAATAATATCCTACACAAACCAGAAACTGTTTTTCGTTCGCTTTCTTTCTTTTTTTGCCTGTTAATTTCTAATTGTAATGAAAATTTAACGAAATCAGACCAGAACCGGAAATTTTAGTAAGTGAGGAAAATGCTAACCTTAGCTGGTTTAGTATTTTCCTTTTTCCTCGAGATTTCCACTGAAAGAAACTTCGTGTTCTCGCCAAGGATCGATTCATTCTTCGAGTTAGCTGCCGGCTATCTGTCTAAATCTGAGCTGAATTTCTTCAAGATAATTGATGTTTGGTCTAAAGAGGAACGTGCAATTTTATGTTGAAATTTAGCAGAGAATTGTGAGTGTTTTTTCTATTAAAGTTGTAACTTTCAATTTTTCTTTCTTATTGGTAGATTTCCGAGGTAAATAATGGAAAATTTGTTATTGATACGGATGTTCATTTTAGTAGATAGGGGAATAGAGGCATGGGTTTAATTAGTGTAGGTACGGCTTGGTAATATTTGTCGTGATTTGTGCCCATTTCCGCAAAACTTTTCTTTAATTAAACCGGTGTGTTTCAGGGGATGGCCAGAATCTGTTGTTCATTCATTAATGCAATTACTTTAGATCTTCTAAGGAGCTACATCTAAGGAATCTTGCCCACAAACAAGCTCTTAATTAGTTCTCTAGCCAGGATAGGTTCAAACAAACATTCATGTCTAAACCAACAATTAGAATTCTAATCATTGCTCAAATTAGATTTTATTATTAGAAATTTATTAGTTCCATTGAAAACTTACAAATGCAATTATAATACAAACCATTAAATGAGAAATATAAGTTTCAAAGCTTTTTTAGTTTTAGTTTTTTCCTTACCACAGTCAGCTGTAAATTGACTCTTTTATGGTAGATTATTTCTCTAAGTTTTCTAATAAAAACTATCCATTAGAGAACGAACGGGGTTACTAGGTCACTTGTTCATTGTTTTACACGATCTCCACCCTATCCAACAGAGT
Source organism: Iselma pallidipennis (assembly GCA_037464855.1). NCBI lineage: Eukaryota > Metazoa > Arthropoda > Insecta > Coleoptera > Meloidae > Iselma > Iselma pallidipennis. The sequence goes on along the minus strand of JAZBHA010000234.1, from coordinate 63,738 downwards.
CACCCTCTCTTTCTGTTAAACTTTGGCTTCATTTTCTTTCCGCACACTGTTTCGTTCCAAGAAATATTGAGTTGAGATAGTTGCTCGAATAATTTCCGGTTTTTCTTTCATCTAACAACCAAGTTTTTTCCCGTTACAATTCTGTGTTTGCCGTTTTTATTAACGAAACTTTCAATATTAGTCTCTAAATTAAATGTAAGACCCTGGCGTGTTAGGATTATTAAACTGTTTTGTCAAATGTTGGAAATTAACGTTTTGTTTTCGTTTTTTTTAAGAATTCGTAATAGAATTAGATAGAATGTGAATCTCTACTGTTGATAGAGAGACAAAATTACAATTACCTTGTTTCATGTACTTTTAATAGACATGCATGATACCTAAGTAGATATATAACAATATCATGAACGTATAACGGCAATGTCGTTATCAACGGCCACAGTAGGTATGTCATGAGGGTCTATTGTCCTGTAACATTGTTGTAACGTGAACAGAATTACAGTCTCACTAGCTGTATGTAACGTCTAGGACCGACCGGACAATGAAGTATTAAGTCCGACAACAATTCATTGAAAATTACAAGATCATATGCTAAATTGCCAATAAAAAAAATCATTTTAAATCTACAGTGAATAAATTTCAGAACAACGCTAAATAAAATTTGGGGAAACGTAAATTTCTCGACATCTAATGTAAGTAAAAGGAAAAGAGAAGGTTATTATTAAATTTGACAAAATAACGTTTACAGTCTATTTATGAATCTCCTATAATATTTATTATTTATGATTACCAAATAATTATTATTTATTGTGTCTTTCTACCGATAATTTCGTTTTAATATAACGACAATCTATAAATCTAATTCCATTTATTCACAATATTGAATCTGTTGAATTTTGTGGTAAATAAATAATAAGATAACCTTTTGAGTTATTTATTAATGATAAGTTACGCTTCTTTTTTATGTCAATTTCTCTACAGTTTATTTTGAGGAACTTGAAAATTATTATGAATACAAATAAATTTCATTAAAAAGTATGGCTTTTAATCCTGATCTTGAAAATACAAATTCAGAAAACGTAAGCCCCAACGTTGAAATAATAAATAAACAAGAAATTTGCAAGATTCAGAACGATACACATATAGTGAAATATGTAAATTGACAGCTCGCCGAATTTCAACTGATGCTCTCTCGTATATTATAATAACTCACATAGTATATACGTCTATCTATATATAAGATCTATCACACTATTACATAATTTAACCAGCTGTGTTTGACATGCTAATTTGCATTTTACTCAAAGGATTCACCATTTGAAATCTTGCATAGTGTATGTACTGTAGTGTCTTTCAAACGAAGAAACAAAGAGCATTTCTTAGATTGTTGTTTTCAATTAGTCTTTTACATTGTATTGAATTAACATTACTGTTTTAAAACAGTACGTATTTAATCCTGGTTGGTGTAATTATTTAACAATTATCACAAAAGAAATTAATTAGACGTGAACTGCAAAAGAATGGGTATTTTATCAACGCTGTTCTAGGTTCTAATTGCAAATTGTTCAACATCAACCCTTGTTAATATAGTTGAGGACATGTAAAATAGTTAACAAACATTCAATTAATACGGCTATTTATTAAGATATGGTAATTTTTGATGAATTTTCGGGAAATATTTTTTTTCATGGTAAATTTTTGTTGTGATAAAATTGATGGTAGCAACAAATTAACTAGAGAAACAGATCAATAACGTAATCTCTGAAATGATTAATATTCATAACACCCCAATGACTATCGTTCATGTATCTTGTTTAAAGTTATGTAATCATTAACACACTTCGATGAATTCATCAGAGTGTTACATTATTTGACAAATAACATCAACATAAGGACAAATACATAAAACCCTAAACTTCTAAAATAAATTAATTATTAATGAATATAATTAGGAGAATAGACAGGATTTACAAGGGAATGTGAAAATCCAACTCTCGTCTGAAATATTATTTTAATGTCATATAGTTTAGGTAGAGTAGTAGTTGTAGGAAAGTTTGACCAGTTTTCTCCAATATATACCTACATTCAAATATTTGCAATGATTAATTCATTAGAATGTCGACAACCGGTGAGATGGGTAGTTCAGTATTTGAATTATTTTAAAATTTATTGTGTATAGTTGGTTTCTTTCAATTCAAGACAAAAAATTAAAAGTACAACATTTAACATTTATCAAAATCAAATTCTAATCATTGATGTGCATGATCAAACTTCCTTTTAGGAGAATTAACAAATAGTTTAAAGTCAAGATTATATCCTCCCTTGAAAACTCTATTCCACTTTATACAAATAGGAAATGAGATATCTTTCTAGTGATCTCAGAATTTCTAAAAGTCTTCAAACAATACTTAAGATTACCGTTAAAATTAAATGACATTAATGAATTTGGAAATGATGAGTTAAGTTTAAACTGATGGAGAGTAAAAGTCAAGAAAGACCTATAAATTCCGTTTTAAAACTTGCGATTTTTTTCTCTCAACCGAACGATGAAACTTGAAACAATTCGAACAATAAAAATGATAAAATTCACGATTCTAAGGGAAGTTAAGACCATGAAATGCAAAATTATTCCAATTATATGAACAAAAACGTTCAGAACTTTACATACCTGAAGTTTATGTGAACTAACGTAACATTATATAGCAACTTGTTTTAATGTAGTTTTGTGTTTTATTCTTAGGAAAAAGGGAGCTAGTAATTAAGCTATTCAGAATTTCTATTAATGTAAATACAATTGCCAGTTTGAATACATTTGAAATTGTTAAGAAAACTTGTGGATTTGTTTTTCTTTTTTGTTTCATTGAAATTGTCTCACAATCTGTTTCCATACGACTTACAGTTGGTTTGAAATAGAGGACTATTCAACGAATTCAATTTTGGCCAAGTTTATTTTTTTTTAAAGGATTATTGAAATGTCGTCAATTCAATGTTAAATTCCACCGAAGATTTTAATTGGTCTAATCCTTATTAAAAGCTTATGTCCCCGTCAAGTGATTAAATTCAACTTTAAGCTCAGCCTGTGCAAATATCTGCCTATAACAGAGTAATTGACTCTTGCCACAGGTGAGACTTAATGCCGAATAAAGTACAGAATTAAGCAAAGCCCGTCGATGATTTTAACATGAGAGACACAGATATATATGGTGGAGATGAGGGTACACGATGACTATGACACATATAAGAGGATAGACGGCGGCGACCAAAAGCAGGAACATCTTGAATTTGGCATAATCTGCATGTTGACTTGAACGATCAAAGAGGAATGTAAAACCGTCGCGGCGAATAATTACGAATATATTACATTCCATTAAGCTCAGTTCTCATTATGGAATGCCGCCGACAGGGTTGTCTGTTATTAGTGAAAAGTTTCATCCTAGTAGGAAAGATCGACGACCGATAAAGGAGTGATGTGGACTGTTGTTGATGATGATGATGATGAGGGTGTTTGGTACTGACGACTATTACTTCAAAGAGAAGACTGTCTGGTCGGGTAAACTTGACACAGATTCTTTTTTTTCATCCTTTCTTACCTAATCCCTCAAATGTCTTTAAACTGGATTTGATAAAAGTTGATCTTTCTCTACCCTCATTTATAAAGAGAGTGACTTTCTTCGCCTTTGAAGTTAATTGTTGGACATGGGAGTTTCACCGTTCTCAAGTAACTTGGATTTTAATGGGGTCTGAAGAAGAATTGTGGGCCGATTAAATACCAACTACTGGATCTTGTGTAGGAGTGATTACACATAATAATAAAACTTGTATTTATCAGACTTTATACGAGTGCAATTTGTTCCATCCAGATAACGAATTTTTAAAAGGGTCAAAAATAATTTGCCTGCAATTCTGGAAATATAGAGGAATAATTTTATTTGATGGTTTCATTAAGGATGATGTTAGGAAGAAATATCATTTCCGTAGAATATAAGAGAGTTTCATTAATAATGTATGTTGAAAATTCTTTAACCGTAGCAAAAGCGTCCCTATATCCTGTTTCACGTTTAATCCCCGATTTCCCTAATTGAGCTAACCAAAGTACCAAAGTATACCTACATCCTACGTAATATTACCGTCACAGATGACTCCTGGAAATTTCTCGGATCACCTGCTGGTTGATATCATAGAACTAATTAAGATATGTTGAGATTCTATTCTAATGTCAAAAAAGAATGACTACCCTTCTACACCGTTGTCTTGATCAAATTATCGCATGATTCATCCCCCAATTAGACAACCTTACCCATTACATTTAACAATTTGTCTCCCTCAATGTGTTGTATACGACTGGTGGTTCCTAGTTGGATGTAATCGGAGAACTTGACACTAAATAATAACCTTATAGTCTGACGCTTTCAGTATAATCTTGCAGTAGACAGACACAAACAAGATGAGTCTACATATGTATGTATGTATATGTATGTATACATACACGCATATGTGATTAATGAGAGAAATGATCAATTCCACAGTTTTGATTGTGGTGTACCAATATGGGTGCCTACACATGTAACCGTTCATGTGACTACCATCACCAAACACAGAGTTAATATAATGAAGCAGCCATACGAATAACCCATCTATTGTTAGATACGCACATTCGATTGTTTCTGGTTAATTTGCCAGTGAAGCATCCAGAAATTCTAATGGAATTCTCTATCCCTTCATTCTGTGTCTGTGGCGGTTTCAACAAATAAGGATCTTGTGGAATTTAGTTTGATGATTTGGAAGGATCACATAAGATCATTATGATAATTTGAAAAGGAGAAAGAAAGATAATAAAATAGACGATAGAACGTAGTAAACTAGAAGTCATATTATTTTTATGAATACTTTAACCCCAGTTGCACCGAGGTAATCCAACTATTTGAGTGGATCTTAAACTTTAACATGGCTTAAATTCATTGTTGAAAATTGAAATGACCTCATTATACACCGGATTGTTCAAGTTTGATAAGTAGAATACGAGTAGTTGAACCCGACTCAAAATATAATCCGTTCTCGACTAACACCAATTTTGAACCAGCTCGGTGAAACGGATACATGAGAAGGAATACATATGTATGCAGTTCTGAATTATTTACACCTTGGAATAAAAGTAGGCAAAGGTAGAGCATTTCATGATAAATGATGGGAGAAAGTAAAATGATTATTCGTTGAAAAATATTACGGTTGTTTACCTGTTTAGTAAACAACAACAATTTATGTTTGAAAACGTTGAAAGGTTGTTATTTGTTGTACTGTTGAAACTAACTGCATGTAATTTTGGGTGTTTATGTTGCTGTTCAGTCGAATAGTTAGTTGGTTCATTAAATTTATACATATCGTTTAAATGTAAAATTGATTGTTATCGGTGATAAAATATTCCAGAATTCTGTATGTACGTACACTTCAGGCTAAAAATAAATTTCAAGTTAATTCTAAATTCAATTAGCTTATCCAACAATTAACAAGATGTTGAGATGAACGTGTTTTTCGAAGAGCAACAACAAAACAAATTTATTCTAGAAAATCACCACGAGCAACGAAATTATAAAATTTACTTGTAATGTAAGTGCCGACAAAATATTCCTCTAATATATATTCAGTGAAAATTATTTCGCCTAATTTATCGTTGAAATTTCGTAAAAACGGGGGCTCTGTTCAATTTTAGTTTCTTTTATTATTATTATTTTTTGTTCCCTCCCTTGCTCACACTCATCACTTTCGTGCTGTTGGCTTTTAAACGGCGGCAGTAGAAAAAAAAAACGAATGAAGAAAAATATGACAGTCGCGTTTTAGAAAGGAGCTTTTACTTATGTCTGCGAGGTGGTGGTATCTTATTCTGCTTTATTTTCAATTAAATTTAATACTTTCGTGGTGTATCTCTCTGTTGTCGGTCATAATAGTCGTAGTATCTCTGTTGGAAAAATTAAATTCTCTCAATTTCAACGTTTATCATGGTCTTTTTTTTATTATCATCATTTTATAGTGTAGAGATAGAGTGAGGGAGGACGGAAAATTTCACCATCGTTTATATCTAGAATGTATAGAATTGATACAATTAAAATACCTGTAATTATATTATTCTATGTATTATGTATGAGGTGAAATTGGTGTAATAATGCATGCACCCTTGAAAACAATGGTCGGTGGGTTGCGTGCAAATTATCGCCTTTACCACTTCGAAGAGCATTGACGATGAAAAATCTAGACTTGACTTTATTTTATGTAGATGTTGCTTTTATATTTACATAAAACAAAATCAACGAACAAACCATAAAGCATATATCTACGAAATACTGACATTCCCAATCATTTTCCATCCTTTTGCGATAAGGAAGCCGAATTCTGTGTCAGATCAAAGGGACTGTTTGTCATACAAAGTCCGATATATATGGTAATGAAACCTAGTAAAGAAATATGTATGTATGTATGTAGACATTGAATGCACACAAAACAAATAGTAGAAAATATTAAATGTCTAGCATAACGTATACACATACATATTTATAACAGAAACGGATGTTTTTCAGGATATAGTATATAATGAAATATTATGTATGCTGCAAAATCGCCCGGTCAGGATCTGTTAGTAAATATCGATTCGTTTTCTTGACACTCGATTTGTTTGGTAGGACAAACCCCACCGAACAGTAGGATTCCCGATAACGTTGCCGTAAATACAAAATAAATTCGAAAATATGTATGGCTGTTTTAAAAACGTACTCGAATCATTCAATGGAATGTGTAATTTTCAATATGAAACCTACATTTACGATTTGGTTAACAACTTTTTGGGGAAAGCTGGGCGTTTTGCATGGAAATTTATAATAAAATTCGTTAATTATAAAAATAACTATGAAAGTAATCAAATGTTGTTTTAGTTTTCTTTGGTGCAATATTCGTATAGGGCGTGAGGTTATAAAATTGATTAAATTTCAGTTCTTGATGAAAAATTGAAAGTTTTAAAAATAAAAGGAAGTCCAACGAGAAACTATAGGAAGTCTATTATTAGAAATCGTTTATCTTGAGCACGAGTTGCATTACTTGGATGTTATAAAATATAAACGAACCTTAAATTGGAAACCAAAAAAGAAACATCACCTATATCCATTACTAGCAAAAATTCCTACAGTTTAAAATATTTTACTATTTACGACAACAATTATCAAAATCCAATTGTGTTGTCAAATTGAAAAATCGGAACGTCCACTAATCAATCAATTTAAAATTTAATCGGAATGCATCATCTACTAAAGTTTAGTTTCTTGAATAGCGAGTTCTAGACTGATTGGAGACTTGAAAGCAGTACATTCTCTTTTTTCTAACGTCATCAAATAGGAAAAGAGAGAGCTAGTGGTGGGTGGTGAAAATAGGGACTGGTATGCGGCAGCCCCATGATTGCTTGAGCACGCATATCAGATAGCTAAGCTATTTCTGATCTCAGAATTGAAAACTTTTGTATTCTTTCCTGGTAGCTCGCATATTGAATACGACAGGAAGGACTTCTTAACCTTTCAACCTTACGAACTTTAAAAACTCGATCTTTCAATATGTTGATCAGGGAAGTAGGCTTTTCAAACTAAATTCTTATATTATTACAGCAATATAGTCATAGCAATTGAAAAGCATATATATATATATATGTGCAGGGCAGTGAATGTATGATTCTCCATTGGGTACTATTGGGATTTCTCTTGTTTGAACAGAAATACAAGTTAAATAAGATATAGAGATTGGTCGATAGGAAAACCATTAAGGCGGAGAAGAAATTGTCTTTAGTTTTAAATTAAATTTTGAAAAAGCACTATATACATACTTGAATTTGAGGGGACGATATGATACCGAAAGAAATGATGCTTTTTCTCCACTTGATGTACCGTTGATGTTCATGAGGAAAGAAATAAGGACAAGACGCAGACAAAGGAGAAGGGAAGAGGACAAGCAACATGGAACACACCTCGGATTCACGTTCCAAGTGATAAACGATGTATTTGGAAGACAGAGACAGGATCCATTTCTCTCGGTATTACTAAACAGTGTAGTTGTATAATACATATAGATATGAAGCTGTGGTGGCACTTAAATCATACAAAAACATCCCTCCCCATCTCTCCACTTTTATCGTTTATTATGCACTAGTCAGTCTTTCGTTGCACCACAATGAACTAGCCCATAAATTATGGAAGGGACGGTGTGTACGGGCTTGAAATATGAATGAAATGTTTAACGACATTTTATCATGCAAATATTCAGAATATGTTCTCGGTGTGTGATTATTTTAAAGTAGACATTTGAAATTCTTCAACAATGTACTTTATAAAACGTCGTGGAGGGTGCCTTTTTATTATTTACGAAAAGAGGATAATCAGATCTCTGCAATTATTTGTATTGATCCAACTATGTTTAGAGGGTAACCTAAATATTTGGTACATCCCTTATTCAACCACCAAACATATCAGTTATCTTATCTCTACTATTACAAGTACTACTACTATGTAGCAGCTTGATGCGTTTACTCAAGCAGCTACACTTGACCCTTGTCCATCACCCTTCATTAGTGGACACGACAATCCACTCAAATCCCTCAGGTGCATGCCCTACAATATCGATTAATCAATCTTTAATTGATCTGTAATTCATTCGGGATGGGGTGTGTTGAGGTTCTAGCAAACACGCAAAAAAATAATTCCTAAGGGAAAAATCTCAAACAGATATTAGAGCACTAAAAACCAGATCCTAAAAATCAACACTACAACATAGTGGCAGACATCACTTCCACCAAAGTACGGTCAAAGTAATACTTTTTTTCTTCTTCCGACTTTTTGCTAGTTTATGAAGAAGAGAAAATCCCGTGATAATGGCAACAGGTAGAGATTTGGAAAAAAATAAAAACGTAATTTAATATCAGAAGTATATTTGTCTGTAAAGAAGAGAAGGGATAATTTTCTAATATATTGGTGAAACAATGAATATAATTTTTGAATGGATCTTTCAGTATGTCGAGATGTCTGTTGAAGATTATAAAGTTGCACTTCCACCTACCGCCCTCGCATTTTCTTTATTACAAATAAATTTAATAGCATATAATTAAATATTGTCTAGCTACCGTATCAAGAGGCGATAAAATCCAGATGGTTGATGGTTAATAAAATTGGAAAAGTCTTCAAAACCCTTTTTTCTCTCTTCTTAGAGGAGTTTTTATAGTGGCAAATGTTGAATAAAGTACAGTTTCCATAATGTGTTAAGAAACAATTCATAGTCATTCGTCCGTTTATTGGAAATTATAAATTTATAGACTCACGTATTGTCTTTGTTCACTGTTCAGTGACAAAAATCATTTTCCAAGCGACATCACTATTTTATATAGGATATAGAATAAAAGCAAAAAAATGACTAATTGTAAGTTATAAAATTACTACCAAGTTTTATTACTATAGTCGTCATTTCAACTAGTTCTTATTAATGCAAATTGTCCACTATCATTTACGAGAGATCGTAAAAACTGAGAAGCTTTCTGAATTTCTTGATTTATTTCTGATAAAATTTTGTCACGACTCAAGTCGAGGTTACACTTAGATTTTACTATCTATTCAAAGAGACATTTCATATATACTCCTATAATTTAAAATGATTAGAATAATGTCATTTTACAGAATACGAATATTTTATCAAACTTCCCTTAAAGAGAACAAATTCCATTTCTGCTCCATGTTTACCATAAACTATTAGAAATTCGATAAGGAATTTAAAAGAGTTGCTGTAAATCTTTTAGTAGGAAAGGAAAACACTTCCCCTTTTCGATACAGAATAAATAAGAAAATATTAATAATAATTCAAAGTATCGATCGATCTTTGATGTTTGATCTGTTCTGCTCTGCCTTAATAAAAGTTCAAAGGGCAACTTTTATTTTACGCTAGAATATTAGAGACAAGGGTGGAGATACATAACCGTATGTCTTTATAGACGGGCACTAGAGGGCGCTGTGAAGCTGCGTCATTGTTCAACCCCCAGGGAAGCCGCACTAGCCGCCACCGCCACATAAGCTTGCGGTGGCGGTGGTTGTGAAGTTGGAACAAAAACACGGCGACTAGTAGTACAAAGAATAGAAAGACGACGATGACGATGACGACGTCGACGACGACGACAACACTCATTGAATACGTTCTCTATATCCCTCGAGAATCTACCATAGAGAATTGATAAGTTCCTCTTGTGGATAGGATGATATTTGATCCTGATACTGGGTGCTTTTTTTTGTTAACGTGTAATTTGTCATGTAAGAAAATCAACCATAGTCATTAGAAATTTTTTCTTCTATTTTTAATGGAATGTTGAATTGAGCAACAGGATTTTACGCCGAAAATCTGGCATTAATCCAAGACAAAAACTGTCTCGTTATTTTTTTTTACTGCCATTATTGAGGAGGCGATTTTTTATTAATGTCGGTTTTTTTTCTTCTCCACAGTTACAATATCTAGTTCTAAATTTCGGGATAATTGGTATTCATTGATTGATAAAGAAACTGTTTACAGACAACCGTACAGAATTTGATTAAAGAAAAACACAACCGTTTCAATTCTGGTCCATATAGAATGGAAGGATTCGTATAATAATTAGACGAATTTCCTAGGGACTATGTTACAAACCGATTAGCACCAAAACTGTATTACCCAGATTTGACCGGCCACATTTAGAGCTTATATGATTATTCCGAGCACATCCCAATTGCACCTCCTCCTCACTTTCCTATCCACCTCCTCCACCTCCTCACCATCATTATCATTATCATCATCATCATCATCCTCAACAGTCTCTAAATCTGTCACATGGAAATCTGATCCGCAAATCCTCATTACCCTATGACATCACCGATTTTATAGAATTTAACTTTTAATTAACACCATCCCATTTCCAGATTTAATTTCAGGGAACTATATGAAATATGCTGTTTAGAGTGTTGTTAGAAATCCTTTATTTTTCTTGATAATACTAATCATAATCAAGTAGCGTCTATTTAAGCCTTTTCCAATTTTTTTTATGATAATTTGGTTGAAACAACTGCGATGTTTCTACTTTATAACTTTTAGCTTAGTGTTTTCAATTTCATTACCTTGAGTTCGTTTTTCCAGATGTTAGCATTCATTAGAAATTCCTTTTAAGGGTTATAATTGTTCTATTTTCTAAAAGCTTTTAGGGGCTTTTTGCGTTATTGATAAAACTACCAAAACAAACGGGTTTCCTCCGTTAGGGTCAGAACTAATGAAAATGCAATTCTATATATAGGTCTAATTTTGAATGTGGTCTTAGAATTCCATTTTATCATTTGACTTATTCATAATATTACCGTCCATTGCCGATGTTTAATTTAATTGTTGTGAAAGAGCAAGGAGCTCGTCGACTGCCAGGCTTTTAAATTAGCTGTCGTCCGAAAATACAATTGGAAAACCTTTTCAGAAAGGTAGCATTTAAACTGTCTGTTTAGTTCTGCTGGTTTCCTTTGTCCGTTTTATAGAATCACGCAATATCAACAACTGAATATAGCATCAACAACAACATATCAACAACAACAACAACAACAACAATGTCAAGATCAGGAATAGTATAAAAAGCGTTTGATCTTGTATGTATTCTCATTTGCTTAGTAGACATACAATGTTTAAAGGAATTGGGTGAAACGACGACATCGGCCACGACGACAGACAACGTTTTCCAGAAATTGTATGTTGGTCGTCTGGTCCTGACAGCTCAATGAACTACTAAAGCCAGCAGTATTTCGTCTTTGAAAAACGTATGTCGCTATCTACGGAAATAAGTTGCTAGCGTGTTTTGACCACAGGGTTTCTCAAACAATTTATACATGCGAATTTTGACTACTAACTAGATGCCTACACTCAGAGGGAGACTTTCAAAGTACCTAAATAAAATTGGCACTACTACTACTACTACTTTTGTATAGAAGAGACGAATCAACTAAAAATATGTTGAATTTTTCGGATTTACTGAAAACAAATTCAATTGACATCGTTTTACGTGAATTGTATTAAAACAATCTAATTGTGACATATTGAGAGTCCCTGTCGACTTCCTACCAATATAAATAAAAAGGAAATGAGACTGAATTTTCATTCGGTGATGTGTGGAATAAATTTTTCCGGTTCTGGTAGTGACATTTCCAAGTGGTAAACAAAACAGATCGGTTCTTGACGAATTCACGTTCATATATACAAAAATTTTTTCTCGCTTTTCACTGCCTTTTGATCATTCTTCCAGTTAATTTCCACTTTGAAAAAATAAATGATCGAAGAAGAAGAAGAAGAAAAAAAGAAAAGCAAACAATAAAATTGGTGGATCGATTCATTTCTGGTTAATATCTTATCAACATAGTGGAACATACTTGAAGAAACTTGCACGCTTTATTCTCGTTAAATAGACGTAACATTGTGGCTTAAAACATCGGGTAAATTAAGTAAATGGGACATTTGGGCATCTTAAGCCCTACAACAAGCTTTTAAAGTTGTAGTGGTCGGCCTGATGCGGCCATAGATCGTGTTCTGCAATCAGTTGGTGGGAAATGGTTGTAATCTGAAACTTGAAATCCAATTAACTAATGTTCTGTTTGTTGTCTAATTTGATTCGATTTTTATTTATCTTTGCAGATACATATAGATTCAAATTAATAAAGTGTGCTCTAAGATCAGAACTAATGATATTTTCATGCAACCCATGTTAATAATAAATTAGTTGAAGTTGGTCCTGTTGATAGGATAACGAAATGATGATGTTCATTTACATTAAACACGTCCACCTTCTATGCATGTAATATTCTGTTCGTACTAAACTGTAAATATAAATATTATACAACCAGGCAGGTCAATGTTTAATTAATAAGTACAAAGTAAACCAATTAATTTCAGTATGATTACATTACTACACGTTAATAAAATAGTGAATAATTTACTAACTTGTAAAAGGAAAAATTTTGACTAAATTCTACAATTTTCCTGTGAATTATACACTTCCTTCCCATTTAAAATGAAAAGAAAGCACTCAAAGGTATACAGTACCATGAATTTTGCGTATTTTATTTTTTGAATAGTGATACAAAATACTCAACATTTTTCAATGTTATTTAATGTTGAATAGCTCAAAAGGGAGTGAAGACATTTTAATTAAGTACTATATCAGGGATCTTTATTAAATTTGTTAATTATCTCTTAGAACTCTGTTATAATTTATGTGTGGTTTTTATTTTCGTTTTCTTGAAGAGGATTTCGTTTTTCTTTTTGTACTCTGTACATCAACCAGCAGACAGTACATAAATATTTTATATGAATTCCCATTATTAATCTCTTCTTTGAGGTTTCCTACAAAGAAAAAAAATTTTTTTCCATTTTTGAAAGGAGTGATTTATTACATCGCTTGAATAGCGAGAGCAAAAAAAAGAATGGAGAGAAAAAAAGGGCTTGCTCCAATAATACAAATTATACACCAATTTGTTCAATAAATTTGAACTAGATTCGCTATTACACAACGTGTCAAAATTATCGATCCATCAGACATAGAATTAATTAAAATTTATTTACATAGATTTGCACAAATATAAATATAATAACAATACAATCAAGTTAAATGATTTTTCGAGAAGAGAATTACTGCAGTAACATGGGGAATATTAAAATTTTTGAAATTGTTTCATCCTGTCTCGCCCTATCTCCGTAGAGACTACTGTGTACCGTTTTTAAGCGACATAAATACAAAAAGCTTAAGCTTGAAGGATTATGTCATTATGTTGAGAGAGAAAACGGAGATTCGATTGTGTTTAGTAATCCGCGATGGAACACAGGACGAGGTGAATTCCAACGATAAACAACAAGAACAGCACCAACAAAACGCAAAATAAATTCCACAACTCGTCCTTCTCTGCCGTCTCCATTCTTGAAAACTTTACGCAGATCGAAGACAGTAACTTCAATTCATTTTAAATAAATCAAGACGACTTTTGTACAAATTCCATACGAAATACTGTTCAGATTCAACTGAAATATTTAAATACATCAAGTAATATAATAATAATAGAGTGTATTTTTGTGATATAGTGTCGCTATAGGGAAAACACGAACACAAGAAAGGAAATTGTCTCGATGTTGTATTGTTAGATGTATACAAAATAGTTGCGATTTTTCACATGTGTGTCTAAATTTCCATTTGCATATTTTTGTGTTGTGATGAACTGCAACCTAACGGAGATGAGTT
>JAZBHA010000234.1:7517-49363 GCA_037464855.1 Iselma pallidipennis | reverse complement strand
ATATTTACCGAGTATTTTTTTCAAAAAAGCACACGTGTTCAATAAAAAATGGTCGTACCTACTTGGAAACCGTGTAGTGTATACACACGTACACTATAAAATTCTCACGCTAACCACGAATCGATCATGAACCATTTCTAAACACACATTCCGCATATTTTAAATTAAATCGCAGTAGAAAAGAACTCGAAAAGAAATCCGACATATTCGTTTTTCAACAAATCATTTAATCTATCCAAATCATCAACCTTGAACTTTATCATTCCTTTCCAAAGGACTTTTCCCCCCAACGATTCAGTAAACTGTCGATATTTCAGGAGATTATCTTGAAACAATGCTCATGTTTCGCGGATTTTTAGTGTTAGAACGCTAGAAATAAAGAGGTATATCATCCACCGCCACCCTGTAGAACAAGCCCATTTTCTATGTTTTTCGTGTTTTTTCCGTCTTTCTATCTATCTATGAAGAGTAACCTCAAACTAATGGAATCACGTAGTACGTAGTATCACGATCAAGGGTCGATGATGGTGATAACAAAACTGCAACCGCTTTCCTGTTATGATGAGCGTGAGTTCTATATATAAAAGTTTATCGGTTTGTATAACGTATAATTTCAGGTGTATTTCTGACATGATATTTTTCCGTATTATAAATTATTGTCATGTTTTATAACACAAAAATTGTATATTGTCAGAAAAGCGTTATTAATAAACTTCTTTTTTATCTTTTTTTTTGCAGGTAAGCCATAAGTTTCAGTTGCCTATCGTAAAGGTAAACATAAATTTGACTCAAACAACAGATATAAGAAAATTTCCATTGAATTTTTAATCTACTTTTTATTAGATTGAAACGGTTTGTTTTTTGTCAAATTATTGTAAAATATTCATACTTGCTTAGACTTTTTACTTCGAAAACGAAATGTCAATGAAAAATAAATTAGCACCTCGTTCTTGTATAATTAGACGATCTGAAAGTTTCAAGTAATCTTCTCCGTTTTCATTTTTAAATTTTCATCCAGCCTTGATAATACTGCATTGACTCAAGTAAATATTTTAGTATTAAGTATTGCGATTGAATTTCGATCAATTAATTGATAATTCAAGTGATTCAATCTAGGAATGAATCGATATACATTCCAGGACAAGATAAGAAATCTAGTTCAAGATGTTACTTGACAACACAAGCTACTAATTGCTACAATCTCTACACAAACTTAATCAGGATAGAGGAAGAACTAATTGACCGAAACTGTTAAAACTCTATCAATAGTCGATGATGTAGTCTATCTACTCATTCAATGATCTGGTCGACGTGGATTAATTGACGAATTTTGTAACCATTATTCTCAAATTGATCTAACCATAATCAGACAATGGCCAGTTTAATGGTTTCCGAACATTATCAGTATTCTAAATAAATGTTTAAATTTTTTTCGAAAATGTCGCTTATCCTCATAATAATTGCAGCGTGTAGTTGTAATGAAATTTGAATTTTCCGCAGATTATGCTAATTTTAAATAACATTCTTAATGATTATTTCACATGGTTTAAGGTATAATGTTGATAATAGAATGCATCATAAATTCGTGGTTAGTACAGTGTTGACCGGAAACGTATTTGGAATTATTTCAAAATTTATTGATAATTCCACTGTTCTGTTTCTTTATTAGAATCCTCCGTTTTTATTTCGATATAATCGTATTAATTTCCAGCCTGTTCATGATACTGCAGGAAATAGAAAACAATTTACAGAAATGAAAAACGTTTATCAGTTGAAAATATTTCCCAATAAACTCTCCTAAGAAAATTGGACAACAATAATAAAAATGCAATATCCTTCTATATTTATTGTCCAATTTTTCTTGTTAATAATATATTCAGAATATAATTAAATTAAACTTTTAAATGAGTTCTTTTAATGCTAAATAAAATTTCAAATTCATTGTCACCTTACCTATTTGCACCTATAAAATAACAGAACAGGGGGAGATGTCTGGAAAATTTTTAATACAAGTCGTGTATAATCGTAATTTTTGTTTATAGCATAGTGTTGGCTTTTACTACGCATTTGATATTCATCTCATTAATTTACCCTCAACAATGTTCTCGATTAAAATGTCACAGGAAAAGAAAAAAAGAAAAAATATCGGACTGGAATAGAGTTGTTCAGAACATTCCAAGTATTTGCTGCGCTATTCTGTTATTACTTCAACAAATCTGTCTCATATAAGATTCAGGACAGGTGAACGCTTCTGTTTGTTTAATTTGCAGGAAACGCCAGGTGGATGAGCTTTTCACTCCGTTAAGGTTTCGTTTGTAAACATGCGCTTTTCGATTTCTCGATTATGATTACTTTTTTTTTGTGTGTAGAGAAAAGAAAATTCTAAAGGATCTCAATGGATGTCAACCGCTGAATAGAAGAATTTGTCGAGTCCTTAAATTTTTCAAATATTTAAGTATCAAAACTATAATCCATATCCATAAATCTTTTTCAAATAGTAATATGCTATTCAGGATTTCGCTAAAATCTTCCGTACGTTGAAAATTTTCCCATGAAATATCGCCATCCGATCGCTTTACATTGAATAGACGTGCGTGCATAAGGTTTGTTCGGTTGAAATTTGAAAGGAAAATTATGGGCAATCGTTGGAGACGAGATGAAAATCTGTGCCTAAGTTTGCTATTTCGAACTATCGAACCAGTGCCCAGCAACTGCTATATTTTATGCTTAAGATGTGCTTTCCGTGCGCTATTCAAGCTAAGGGGTTTAGCCGTCGTCGTCGTCGTCGTCGCCGACAACGACCCAAACAAAACCATGTTCGAAAAAGCTTGTTACCACTCCTTCCTATTTTTGTTCACTATCACAATATGATTCCACTTCACTAGAAAATGCACATAAAACTTTTCCCGATTGTAATGCAAGTTTATTAGACAAAATATCTGTTGACTTTGTTGTTAGTGAGGGTGACAGTCTATAAAGGTAATCGATGCGTCTGTATCAACTTTACTAAAGCTACCTACATTGTCATATCATACCTAATTGTAGCATCTATAAATCATTAACTGGTTGCATGATACACTGCCACAAGGTACTCGTATGATGTGCGATAGTTGAACAAAATATACACACTTTGATCTTAACCTATCGATTACTAAGTTATCCCCTTTGAAACACGAGCACGTCATTATCCAATATCAGGGGGTGGCAGTGCCCGTAAACAAAAACAGGATAGATAATCGGATATGTAGGAGATTTTTTTCCAGTTCGTGCAAGAGATTTTAATCTGTGCAGTGAGATAACCGAGACACCACTTCTCACTCATTCCTATTGAAATTGCTTTGCTTTTGAACACCACAGAGGCCAAAGAAAGCAGGAGGAATATTTTAGCATTTTTATTGAAATTGGGTCAATATCATCAGCCCTTTTCTGTTATTATTATTTCAATTATACGAATCGTTTTGATTAAATATAAATATAGAGAATGAGAAGAAAAAATTAAAACTAAATAAGTCTCTATAGCTACGAACAATTAACACTCACGATATGGCTTGATAACGTAGCAAGAACGCTTGATTTTAATTATGAAAGTTTTGATAGGCGATGAGATGGTTTTATCGCTTGTAATAAAGGAAAAAATGTCTTGTCAACGACAATGATGAGGGATCAAAGTGAGACGTCGTTGTCGACGCCGGTGCCGTCATCGTCATCGTTGATGTTATTGTTTTTATTGTCGCTTGACGTTGACATGTATCTCTTTGTAAAGTAAAACACAACTATTTCATCATTCCAACTTTATTTTGAAAGCGTAGAGAAATATTGAAAATAAATGAAAATTGATATTTTAAAACTCTCGATACAGGTAAATGTTGACGTTCAAGGAAATTTGATAGAGATCTTTTAAAACTGATTGACAGTAGAAGGGAGAGAATATCAGCGATAAACAATAGAACTGAATATATATTTGTGCTAAATTTATATTCAAATTTCTAGAACCTATTAGATAGTTGGAGTTTTACAAACGATTCCAATCGAGATTTTTATAGTCGATATAAATCTATGAATAATTTTGCTAAAATATTACCCAATTCTACAAATTCACATCATTTCCTATATTTATTGTCTTGTTATCATCAAATTTTGTTTAAATGCATGTAATCTAATCTAATCTAAGACAATATAATTTGAATACTAGCAGTAACGTAATTTATGCCTTTTGTCAATTCGACTCCAAAAACTTTCGGCAAAGTAAACATTGCTCCACTATAAAGAAATAAAAAGTTGGACCGATTTTTTTTTGTTTCTATACGAAGTTTAATCAAAGTCATAACATTTAGATCGATTATTGTGATCTATTTTGTACAATAATTCCTATATTCTAAGCTTGCCAACAAAAATTAAAAGTAGACTTACGATTAGTTGAAAAATGATATTAGGACGTATTTATGGACGTCAACAATCACCCGTACAGCCCTTTCCACCTTGATCTAATAATAACGCCGTTGACTTATGTCTAGTGGAGCAGGTATTACCATAAATTTGAATTTAATATTGGTCCGAATCCATCCACATAAAGTACTGAAATAAAGGTTGAACCATAGGCTAGAAGCAAGAAAAAAAAGAAGGAAAAATGAAACGTTATTTTGTGTTCCTTTTATTTTCCGTGTAGGTTAGAGATATATGGACGATCCATTGGAATTTTCCAAACGACTAGCCTTTTTGACCGGTCCAGAGGTACCGTTAAGCGTGTCGGTCTTATGAATTCAGATATATTCATCGTTTTCCATTGACCCATAAGCGGCAGTGAGCAACATTTCTCAATCGGCAATTGGAAGTCCCCAGACGTTACACACAGTTCCCTCTTTCAGATAATATTTCCGATATTCACCGTATTTTTCATATATTTTTCCCTCGTTCATTCAATATTGGCCACTATCGTAGATTTCATATCTACACCTCGACAATTTTCGTTTTTCTCTTCCTTAAACATATGTTTTTTCCAAACACTTACGAATCAAATCTGTACCGGACAACAGATGGACAACGTCCGGAGGGTGGATTTTCTGCTTGAGGTGGCGTTTTTCTTTCAACTGTACATTCAACTATAGATTACTGTTAAACTTTTTCCGGCAAAGACTATCATAAAATAGTTGTACAAGGAGAAGATAGAAAGAAGTAAACAAATCAAACTCGTAAACATAAGGCGATCGAACATGTTTTTATCTAAAAATGAAGCATGAATGTGTCTCGCAGTTTTATCGATAAAATATCGTGGGAAAGCTTTTAACTGGAAAATATGCAGAAACGAGACGAGATTCTAGTCGTTACTGAGATTTTCCCGCTCTCTCTATCTCTCTTGTTTGATATGGGCATTCCTTTTTCCAACCATCTACATCGCATTGCAGCGCTCTTTAATTCGAACGGATTACATTTTCCGGGACAAAAACAGAATTTCACGATTGCGACAGACGCCTACCTCATTCTTAATAGCATCAATAACATAAAATATTCCAGACTGAAGAAGGGATTCAAATATATCAACTAGGAAATTCTAAATGGAAATCATTGTTGGAAATTATTATTACATTCGGGATAAGGATGACATTTTATTAATGTTGATAGAAAGCAAAAACATTAATGTACTTACGTAACAAAACAGGAGAACAACAATGTTGATGATTATTGCGTCCTTTACCTCTTAACAGGATATTGTTCTCTAAAGTTAGACGTAACATTAATTTAATGAAAATGACGGACTGACCACGATCACCTATTCAACAAACTGCAAAAACTACAAATGGAAATAGGAAATGGAAAATTTTCCTTCCCACTTCAATCCTGGCTGATTAATTATCTAGGGTTGTAATAAATTGCTCGTCTTTTGCATCGACTTATCACTTAATTAATGCAAAGACTCGTAATAACAAGCCCCGGCTTTTTCTTCAAATCGCTTTAGTATTGAAAACACCGACAAAAACTAATTCACGATTTGGTTGTTCTAATTTCAGTTGTCAACCTAAATATCTTGTTCAATTGATTTCGGGTGATAATTTCTGTTATTTTATTGTCAGCAACGCGTCCTCCCTTCAATTTTTTTTGTTCCCCTTTTGGTTTCTGATTGGCTATTTGGAAACGGTAATAAAAGTGTCAGAAATGCATTTCACCAGGCGCGTCCTCCCTACCTGGTTTAATAAATATCACACCAGCAATACGGCGGAAGTTACATGAATGTTTTATTTTCTCCTAGCAATAAATAAGTATGTGAGTGCGATCGTCCACTCCGCCCACACGATTTCACTAGCTGACCGAAACTCCGGTAGATCCATGGACTCCCCTGGATCTAACTCGGTACCCATCAATATCACTGGATTACCAACAGCTGTGCACCGCCCTATCGAATTAATTTTAGATGAAGGTGGCCCACAATTCATGTACCATAGCAAAACATTTCAAGCCTATCGAGACTATTTAGGGATTGGAAAAAAATCGACAGGATCGTAGGCGGTTTTCTTTCGCATGGTTCAACAATCTTGTCCTGAACAATTAACATTTAAGGATGCATACACGATAAGAGAAAGAATAGTGTGTGTGTGTGTCTGTGTGGGAGGCGAAGCTGGAAATCCAATTTGAAAAAACTCGATTAGATCCTCCCTACATTTTTTCTTGCTGTCAAAAATTCCTTTCTTTGTCTACATCTGGTAATTACGAAAATCATTCAACAATGTTCTGATGAAGGCAGTATTCTGTTGGCTAACGTCATCATTTTTTACAAGTTAAAGGGGGTTGGTTTTACCCTACTGTATGGTAGGGTGAGTTGAGTGTGTGTGTGTATGTGTTTTTTTTTCAGGAGTCCCTGCGTGAAATACGGCAAACACACACGCACAAAACAAAATTAATAGTGTAAAGAGTAATTTTGTATAAAATATGCTAGCGCGTTCCAAATAAAAAATGGAAAAGGAAGATTCGTTAATAAAACCTATCTGTGGTTGTATGTATGTATGAACATATGGGTGTATGGTGTATTTAGATATGCCCGAACATATTCACAGGTTCTATGTGAGCAAAGGGAGTTGGGGGTCTTTTTTTTTGATAAATCCTCTAGTTTTTCCTCTTTCAACAATTTCACGAAAACTGGAATTACTTCGTAGAGAATATTTATCGTTCTATAATAAAGTTACGGCGAATTGCTTTTATATTTCTAGATATTTCAAAACTTGAAACCTACAAGACTTAACAAAAGAAAATTGCTGCATTCTTTGAAATTCCTATTGGTTTAATTTTTATTATAACCGACAACTATAATAAAATACCTTATTGGGTGCGATGAAACAGGATTAATATTAACTTTGATCAAATCAAACCTTTCGCTATTATTTCGTCTACCGTTTTAATGGTCCTATGCCTATTGGATCAAGAGTTCCTCCATTGAAAATATGCACATCCCGAATTTGATGTAGGATATTTCCTGATATTATATTTCGATTTAAGTAAGTTCCGGAATGTGTTCACGACACGAAACGTTTATGTTTTATCATAAGTTTTATTACAGTAACATTGATATGTGGGATATATTTTAGACTTATTTTTTTTCCTTTTTTCTTCTGTTTTCTTTTACAAGTTGTGAAAGGAATAGGTGGAAAAAGACAAAAAAAAAGGAAGACAGAGAAAAGACGACTGGCAGGTATCTTGCCATTTTTATAGGTTTTATATGGATATTGTCAATGTGTATGTATCGGAAACATTTCAGAAACGATATTATTATATTCAGCTCACGCGGACCTATTTCTTTTATCGCATTTCATGCGTAGAAAAGCTTCGACTTTTCAGTTTATTTACTTCTGTTTAAGACGAAACGGTGTGCGGTTGGTTGTGTAAGGACTGAAATTTGTGGGTAGAAATGTGTAAAATGTTAGTAACGAATTTAAGAGAGAGAATTGGCATTCTGTCTAAAAAAAAAGAAGAAACGGATTCCATTGACTGACTAATAGGCTTAACTGCACGTTATAAATTGTTTTTGGAAATTCTAACAAATTTGGAGCATACCCTCTCGTACAACTATTTGAATACAAATTCAATTTGTAATCGATATCCGGGCTATTGTGCTATTTATTTTCTGATGTTATATAGTTGTGACGGATGGACTGCAAAACTGACGACATCGTCTTCCGGCATATAGCATACAACAGATATTATATTTTCTTTACAATAAGAATGCTGGCATCCAAACTGGAATTGTTAAACTTTGACGTATTTCACATTTTATGTCTCTTTAACTTTGTAGTCTATCCAGATATAGAAATAATCCCTTGAAAACAATTTCTATTTAATCAAGATGAATTAATGCCAAACAATGCAGACACTGCTATCTTTTTCAGCTCAACTAAAACAAATCATACGTCACTGAAAGTCTGTATGTTTTATATTTCACTGGCGAATATATTGTCCGTTGTTTGAATGTCTGGAGAGGGACAAATGGTTCAACATCATAAATTTTATCTACTTGTGCAAAAAAAAAACACAACAGAAGCATTTTTTAAGGATCATGACGAGTTGAAAAAATACAGTGTGGCAAATAATTCAAAAAAAAACTAACAACGAGTAGAGCTTTCAAGCAAATAAATATTGATTTATCGTATTTATTACAATCTTTATACAAAAAAGGAATGTTCTGTCTTTAAATGTATTGATTTATAAATGACTTATAATGGTGGGCGATTAGTTAGCTTTAATTGAGCTTCTTAGAAAAGTCAGTAAGTAATGTAATAAAAAATTCACACTGAAAATCCATAATTTAATTTAATAGATGAATAGGGAATACCCACAGAAATTCAAAATGTAGAAACTTTAAATAATATACCTGTATAATTTTTATCTACTACCTAGTTGCACCACCCCCAATTTATTAATTCATTCTCTAACTAATTTTTTATTCTCTTTTTATATTATATAGTTGAATAACATAATCAAAGTCTATACCAAATCTCAAATTATTCACATAATCAACAAGAAGTGATTGCATGTTAATTAAACACCGTATTTTATTGCATGCAATTGAATAGATTCTCCTGCATATTCTATTGCATTCACTATGCACATATGTACAGAATATCTATGTATTGTAGTACATGTACCTATCTAAATATAATGTGTTTGCCTATGTATTGCATTAAATTCCAACCAGAATTTCGTTCACTTCTAATTTAATTCTCGTAAAGGATGAAATTCAATTAGCCACCAAGCCGAATATTCTGTTTTTTATTTATATGCAATTTTGCAAGTGAAACATGTAATTCAGGCAGCCAAGGGGTGTTGAAATAAGTTATAGCTAGCTAGACCACCCTTGTAGTTATAAAAGAAACCAGAATAGGAAAGAAACAAAAAGTATACAGTAAGACACTACTAGTAGGTACGATAACTACAGTTTCGCCAACACATTAAATACAATAATGAGTTGAATTTTTTTGACAGTCTAATTATTTTTAATGTACATTGTGAGCTATTTTCAAGTTGAACAAGAAGTTTACATTATCCATTTATGAAATGGTTTCTTTTTTGTATCTCGATTTTCAAGAAATTTAACGTTTGTGTAAAAGTAGAGTGGAAGAAATCCAGAATAAATTCACATATTATATTCACTCTGTTTCTATCTCGTTTTCTTGTTCTTGATAGGTAATAATTCATATTGCCGTATTTCCTTGGGATGTTGGCAGGAAATTTCAGCTCGATTTTCAGTACTGAAATACGTGCAGTTTCCTTGTACGCTCAACTGAAGACTTAATTAACCTAATTGCCAGTTTCGCACTCGGTTGAACATTTGGGGAGGTTTTTAACGTTTTTCTCTTTTTATGTAGACGAGAGTCACTTGTACGAATGTCTCACGCAATCTATTCTATTATTCGGTTTCTATTATAGGTATAAATAAAACGAATACAACAAGTACTATCGATTCTATATTAACAGGTCTTTTTTTATTCGGTGACCTTTCTTCTACATGGTTGCGTTGCGTATCATTAAAAACAAATTGATATAAATGGACAATTTAGGGGACTTTTATCAAGTTCAAATATTGAACGAATAACATCGTTTCAAAAGCTCCTCACTAAATTGACAACAATGTAACCACAGAAATACTCCACACTTCCGTTCCGTTCGTTTAGCTTCTGCAAACTAATTTCCTTAACTGGGAAGACATTTCGGAAAGATGAAACAGAACGAGGGCTTAAAAATTTTAATTACTTGTATGTAAGAGAAACTTATTTAAATTTTCTTGATTTGAAAAGTTTATCAAAATTTCCAATGAAAAACTTTACCAAATTGTGTTGTAATAGAATACAAGAATGTCAATACAATTTATGTAATTTACAAAGTTACGCTTAAAAAATGTCATAAGTAATACGATATTTTATGTTCTAAACGATATAGGTCCGATAATTTTTCGTTTATAACTCAGTTATCCACTCTAGAGATCAATTTTGTCGTGAAGACAGGGCTACACGATTGAAGATCAAGTTTGTCGAAGCCCACCGGATTTAAAAGCTTTCTAGAGTGATTTTATAATGGATATTCCAGTACGGTTAAAATCCAATTTAATAATTTTGTTTGGTCGTTGCCTAAGCTTTTTTCCAATTTAAACTGATCAGTTTCCAAACTTCCTCCTGTTTTACCACACTATAAAATCAATTTTATCAATTCGTTTATAATTAATATCAGTTTACACCACGTATGATAAAGGTGGAGGTGCAAGATTAATTTTGATACCTGCCTCCACGGTTCCGTTTACCTTCCATAAACGTGTAGCTACTTTATAAAAGCACCTGGAAGTCCTTGGGATGAAGGTGGCGTCCACGCGTCTGGAATGTTAAGTAACATTGTCGAATCCATCACGCCACCTACCGAGGCAAATTAAATTAGCTGGTAAGCCTGCTGCCACCCTCTACCACCAACACACAACACTGTCATACATATATTGCATGCCAATTGCCTTTTAAAGATCTGTCACAACTAAGTCCTCCGAAAGCTCATTTACCGTCCGTCATAGTTCTTTCATTTGGAAAAGTGTAAAATGTGGAAATATTGAACAACAACTAATTGGAAAAGTTAATCAATCTTATTAAAAACGAGTAATTTTATAGTTTATTTTCTCAAAAAAAGCTTATCATGGAACAACGTTAAAAGTGCTAGTATAATGAAATTTCAATTTTCCTAGTTATTATTGTTGTTGGCTCTATATAATGACGTTGACGTGGTGATGGTTTGTTGGAAAATGGAAAAGCTCGCGGTCTGTTTCGCATTCAATTACAGTAGAGTGTAATCCAACTGGTTAGGTGTGAGGTGTGCTTACGAATACGAACATAATTAATATCAGGATCAAAATGTCCTGTGATGATTAATTTATCTCCTGCCCACAAATTCCTGGCATAATATGCAAAGGAATTATTGTGCAATCTGTGTCTTTCTCTCTAAATAAATTCATATTAAATTAATTAACAAAATCGTAAAATTTCATCATCTACCGTTATCCCACATATAATTTTTCAATACACGTAACTGAAATCGTTAGAGACTTGTCCTTTTGTTGCTGTGTATATTAGATATACGTCTAAAGGTTTCCCAGTTTTCTGCATGAAATCTTTTCCGTCGAACGCCTTACCAATAACTATCAAAGTCTAGATAAAGGAGACAACGACGAGGGCGACGACACAAGAACGAAAAAAAAACTAAAGAGGAAGTTGCAAAAAGCCAATCTGTCTAACTTATTCCGCTTGATTTATTTTTGTAAGCGAGTTTTTATTACTTTCAAAACGTTAAATCTAATTTATTTTTATAAAATTAATCGCCAATTGTGTAAGTTTCATCACAATAATCAATTATAACACTAACAAACCCAAAAATGTAGCTTTTAGGTTTTATAAATTATTAAAATAAAAAAAATGAAATATATTTGTGTTGTCAAAAGCATCAACAACATCCACAAACCTTGAGACAGTCTAGCGATTTCTTTTCACTTTTCATCAAGATTCCATTTAGAAATCGTCCGTCCTCTAAACAGAATAATTTATGACAGAATTATATCTACCTTCCACGTCATTATTCAACGATTTTCCCTTCGTTAATTACAAATGTTGTAATTAATCTGCAAGTACTTTGCATTTTCTATAAGTCCAACTTCATTGAGCCTTCAAGATGGAAAAGATGATGATGATGATGGTGATGAGGGATGCTTTCGAAGAAATGAACTTTTTATTGCCTGGGGAATTCGAAATAATTACCTTTTTAGTAAAGTGGATGATTTTAGAACAAGAAGGCTTTATAATAAACCCTTAGCACTTGTTTAATAATGAGCTATTTATCGTACTGTTTTGGTTGTTTAGACAGACGACTATCCTTCAATGTATACGTTTACCGGAAATTTTATAAATAAATCGTTTTTAACGAATTTGTTAACGAAATTGGGAAGGAAAAAACAACGTTCACAACAACTTATGTTTGTACATTGAAGCAAGAACTGGCAAAAAAGTCGTTTTATATGTATAATGGCCTCATAAAACTTACAGAAAACGTGAATTTCGTAAAATATATTGGACGGGTTGTATTGTATTTTCCCAATTTTTCTAGATGAATGTTCAAACACTATTCCGGGAATGTATTACGTGTAGAATTATAGTGGAAGTACGTTAAGGTTAGATTGTAAGAATTAAAGTTTTTTTTACTAACAAACGTTTCAAAAATTACATTAAAAATGAAGGCACGAGCAAGCCGTATACATGCTTTCCGTATAATCCAGCTGCCAGCAAAAAATACGTTAGCTATTCATTTTAAACGAACCTGAAAAGTGAAGGAAATAACTTTGATAAAAACTTAATAAGTCAAACATGCAAAAAATGAGAATATGTATTTACTTATTGTCAGTTTTGATATAGTTTTTTTTTTGACAATCTGTACAAGTCTTGTAAATATGTAACACGACGAAAAAAACATTACAATTTCGTTTGGACGATTCGACAAAGCCTCGTTGTCATCCTCAGTGACATAGAATCGGGTACAATACCGACAAAAAGGATAATTGATAGTGAGTTATATTACGTGCAAAAGTGAGATAAAGGTTTTGCCAGTTTACAATGCAACTATTGTTGGCAATTCAATGCGTTTCACATCAATTCATCTACGACAATCTGCGTTGTATTTCTTGCTACCAAATATCCTATTCTTCACCTGTAGATCTGTATGTACAAATGTAACGAGGGTCTTCGTTTTATTTCCTCTTATTGTTATTAAATTACACACAGATTTTCCCCTATCAGAGTATAAGAAAGACTTTCAATTTCTCATCAAAATCCTACATGATATCAGCAAAAATAACAATTGAATTATAAAAGCTCTTGAAGATAAATAGTATTTTGGTTGTTTGAGTGGATCTAATATTATAAAAGAAGGACGAAGATTTTCCTCCTTCTAATCATTCGTATGTTGGAAAGTTAAGTTGAGGTCGTAGTTTCTCATCAATGTTGGATAAAATAGAACAATTTATATCTATTATATCCGGAACATTAACTTACTTCAAAATTACGTTTGACGTCTTTCCAGGCGGGGGTGGTGGTGGTGCTTAGAAGGCATCAAAGTATAGTTGAAGAATCGTTTCCTGTACAACTATTTTTCCTAGTCGTTCGTGTTAAAATCTGTAGCTTATCACGACAACATGCACTCTTAGCTTTTCCAATATAGATTTTCCAATTACAGTCAATTTAAAAGTAATTTCCTTCACTGAAAACATCTGATTTGAATAAAAACGAATTAAAATAAATTTGAAAATAAAATGAAATGTTATATTTTCGTGTAATATTAATACAAAAGTTAATTCTACAGCTTATTGAGAATCTCATTACGTTTTAGAGCAATCGCCTTTATAATATCTAACAAGATGAGTATCTTCTCTGTACAATTCTGCGAAATTTTATGTTTCGTATCAAATCCGTCCTGGTAATATTTTCATTTTTGGAAATCGTCATCGATTACGATCAGTTTTTGATATGAAACGGGCACTTTTAGTATTTATTGTAGTTTGTTCTTACAAATAATAGAGAGATGTTCTTATTTATTAATTACAATACTTGTTCTAATAAAATGTTTCAGCAGTAATTATGAAAATTAAATAAGGACTAGCAAAAACGCAACAGGTTCATCAGCTACACCAATAGCACTGAAGAATATTTTATGTATGCGCATAGACCTGACATTTTCTTATTAAAAAAATATTAACAAAGTAATTACTAAAGAACAAGATTGAGAAAAGTACACAGTTTACATTTGAAATTATTGTAGTTCAAAATTTCAGCAAGATTACCGGTTTCAATGTAATTGTATTCCGTTGATCTAATTCAACGGAATATAGGATTTATGTTAAAGGAGACAAAGTCGACTCTAGGATGTTATTACTGTTAATGTCATACGAATTTAATTTAGGTAGATTGAACGAGACGACAGTATGAACTTTATGTCAACGGTAAGGTTTTGGGTGGCTAATAATTTGCAGCTAGTGCCAAGTTTGTCACCAACCACAGAACAAGAACAAGGAACAGTGCATGTATCTATACTTGTATAATATATAGTATAACATATAAGTCCATACATACATGTATGTATCTCTATGGATTTAGTATAGGGCGTTGTCTAGTAGTCTAGCAGATTTCCTCTACAACAACTGCACTACTACTTACAGCACTATTCTAAAATCTAAACTAGAAAGATCATTCTATGTTTAAATGCTGTCGCCTTGCGGGTATAACTTTGCCGACAGAATGCTTATCCTCCGTTTCAAATGTGGGGATCCTTTATCCCCAACTTTCCGGGAATTTCCATTGAATTAACGTCACTTTCAGAAATTAGGAAATAGGACAAACCATAGGTAGACATCTGAAATCGTTAATTTTCTGTATACATTGAAAAATGACGGAATAAAATACCGAGAGGAATTTAATAAGAGACAAATCGACAACAACTTCAGAACTCGGTAATTTTTCTTAAATTAATGATTAATGAGATGTTGAAACAGGCCTCTCGTCAACTTGGAGTATAAAGATCAAAATATTTGGAGCTTTCGAAAAAAACTTCAACTTGAAGCTTGTTAACTTTTTATTGAAACATATTAGAACTTATTAAAAGTATCTGAAGCATACGTTCCATAAAATATGATTCTCTTCATCCATCTTTTTCCCAATATAAACTATTCTTGTCAAGAGGACTATACTAAAAATATGAATCAACAAAGGAAAGAAAATACAGTCGTTTAGCTGGCTATTTAATAGATTTGTTTGTACATTTGCCAGACGAGAGACTAAAAAACAGAACAATGAGAAAATTAGACACGAAGGAAAATGGAATAATCCCTTGGAAAATGGAAGTTTGCTGTTGATGGAAAAAGCACCGTAAATTTTTGCAGAATTGTTGTTTCTGAAGTAGATTTGAGAAAAAAAAGAATGGAAGTGTGAAAAGGTGGAAATGAAAATATAAAAGACGATTTGCCTTTGATATACAATACTGTGAATTCGTTTTAGTGAGTGAAATATCTACACCCTTCAATTTGATTATATGCAAAGGTAGAACAAGAGTATTTCAACAACGATTATTCGAAAAAAAGCAAATAGAAAAGTTTAAGTGATTACAGAGAAGTTACAGTGACAGTTTGAGATATTCGTTTAAACTTTTCCATCTCCGGAGGCGACAAGAGAATGATTTATTGCTTTTTAAACAGTTAAGTAGCGCTTAGAAATCCACAAGCCCCTTAGTTAAAGTTCTGATATAAATTATGTACATCAAAAAAAAAACAGCGAAACAGTTTTCCAGTGGAACTATTGTGGTATTTACCATCTTTCTTTTGAACTGAAATGACTAATTTCGATACATTGGAACTGAAGTCGCAAAATTCGGATGTAAATAGGTATTTCTACGTCAACGACTGAGGAACATTTCGTATAATTTATAGACTAGAGTAAAAGCAAACAATGTAACATAATTCGCACACCCTCGAACGTAAACTCCACTATACACACGATTTTATTTACTTGGAATATTGACAAGTGTTTCATTAAATACGAAAAAAGGAAACTTAAGCTAAGAATGTGGATATAGAAGGAAAAAAAAGTCGAAGAATTGGAAACAGGCTGACAGTGTTGAAGTTAAGGATGGAGAAGGACGAGGTCAACTAAGACGGGAAACAACTCGGCAAATTGGTGCGAGTTTAAGCCCGAATTGAATTTCCCACTTTCTCTATTTTCAACTGGGTGATGGTGGTGAGGCAATGGTAGCAGTTTGGTCGGCTTAAACGATACACAGTGGTATAGGAAATGAACGAGGAGGATTAACTGAATTGTGTCCCCTTCATTCTTTTTTTTCTTTCAATTTTTATTTCGGCTCAACTCTATTTTATTCGTTTGGTAAAGGTGAAGTGCTGTCGGAATTTCAAAGGAAATTCTATCTGTTTTGAAACAGTTGGAGAATATTGTGGGAAAATGAAAAGAAAAAAGGTTGAATTGAATTTTTCATTACGATGAGAGAAATTGTTCTGCTAATTGTGAACAGCTGTGTTAGATGCAGTAATTAATTTAAATATAATTTTAATGAGTCATTTAGGCTGTGCGGAATATGTGGATATAATTTTACACATTTGTAAGCGAATCTAGTTTATAAGCTCGGATATGACCAGGAAATTCCGACTGCAAGCAAATGGGTTGTGTAATAATCACACGAGTGCAGTAGTAGAGAACTTGAGCAACAAGTAAAGTGAAGACATCATCAGCATACCACGATTTAGATAGATTTTTTCTTCTTTCATTTTAGGTGCAAATATAGTAACACCAAGAGATTTTAAACATAGCTGATAAGTTCTGTTAGAGGTACCTTGAATATATGGTCATGATAAGGCATGATATGTAGATTTATAGAACAATATTACCGGTAATTTTGTCGCCTTTAAGCGATGAAGGTATTATATACTTTATAAAGTGTTATTACACTGCTGTATTCCTTGTCTCATACACAATTATGTAGAATGAAGTTACCCCATTTGCACAACATATAATCAGCGCATACGGGAGCGTCTTGGTTTATACCATCACAATTTCTAGATAACGTAATTCGTGGGCGCCTCGGGAACTAAACTATTACCTTATGATTTGTAAACAGGCGTAACGTCAGAAGCACCCCTTCTAAACGAAACAATTACTATTCTAATTCCAATTCGATTGCCAGACTACGGCAAAAGACAAATGAAAAACTATTGATTTCCCAACTATCATTCAATATAGATGTAAACTAAGACAAAAAGCTTTCTGTGATCTAAGAAAATTGTGTACATAGACATAAAGCTTTCTGTATCTCTGTCGAAGACTATTATTAAAAAAAAAAAACAAAAAAGGGAAAAAGTTACAAGAGCCGACTTGCTATTCATGATGACATTGCCTCCAGTTATGTTTACCACTCGAAGAGCTAGCTAGATAGAAACTATTAGTCTCTTCTTTATACGCGCGTCTAGTGCACACTTTTTGCCTCCAACATTAAACAGGTCCCATTAAAATTCTGAGGGGGTTATGTGAAATCGAGCTGGCGGTAACGATGCCGGCGATACTATACAAAGTGAGAAGTGGAAGAATATTTATGAAAGTTTCGTGCACATTTCATCTGTTTATATTATGTGAATTTAGATGGATGGATTCTATTGGCCCAGGCATTCAATGTGCACGATATATCGCCGTCGACGATGTATCCCATTTACGACAGTTATTTGTTGTGAATTTTTATTATAAATATTTTTCTCGTACTGTAGAAATATGAAAATAAAAAAAAAATATATGTATTTCGTTTTCTATATCTGGTTCTGAAGTTATAAATGACGAATTCCACCTGCCGGGCTACAATCTCGTGTATCTACTTGTTAAAGAATTTGTTTGGATGGAAACAGAAAAATGAACGCGTATAATAATTGAAAAGCAGAGACCCTACCAAATAGCAACAATATTAACAACAACGGTGACAAGAAAAACAATTATCAGGAATAATATAAATCGTAGGAAAACAATAAATTCTAAGGTAAAGATGCGCTTAGATGTTGGGGAACCAGGTGGTGGGGTTCGCTTTGAGAACTGAATTGCATCCCACATCTCGACCTTATTCCGTGTGCTTTCTCTTTGCTATTCTCTTAGACAAATTACTATCGCACGTTTCCTTCCGTGTACAATTCGACCTCATACAAGTGCGCGACTTGTTCCCTTGAAAATTCACTCCTTAATTTTACCTGCAAGCTGAACGCTTCACGGTTGTGGAATTCACCAGGATCTTACCTAAACAACTCTCTGAGATAACGAACGACTTACCATTTTCAGACCATCAAAGAAAAATTCCAGATTAAAATTCCTGATAAATTACAAAGAAAATTTTCTCCATAAATCGACTGTAAAGTTGCCAAAAGTAAAGAAAAAAGAAAAACATGCTACCAAAGAGTAAAGTGTAGGTAGATTATATTGTCATCAAACACCTGCTCCAGGATAAATATGGCATAGGCAGAATTCTTAGGATCCCGTTAGGCTAGACAAGAGAGCACATTATCCGATGAAGGTTCTATATGGTGTATATAAAGGAAGCAGTTGCTACAAAGTTGGAATGAAACAGGCACCTAATTGCTAATTTCGGAAACCCTGGAGGCATATGAACCGTGTCACTTTGTTCCAGAGAGCATGTATTTCCTGAGAGTTTTTGTATAAAATATCATTAAAATATCAGTGGATTTGTTTCATTCTCGATTTTTTTTTTTACTATTCTCTGGTAACTTGTTACTTTAAGACTATCATTCTCCCTTAGTTTTCTAAACAATGGAAAGTAGCAATTCTAAAATTGTGCTAATACTGGTTCGCTTTTCTCGCCTGATTCAAGAGAT
This sequence comes from Iselma pallidipennis, assembly GCA_037464855.1. Lineage (NCBI taxonomy): Eukaryota > Metazoa > Arthropoda > Insecta > Coleoptera > Meloidae > Iselma > Iselma pallidipennis. Next base: position 30,441 of record JAZBHA010000234.1, on the reverse strand, counting down.
ATCTCCCCCGGTTTTTATTGCCGAACAAAACATTCGAGTAGGATGATTAAACAAAGAACATGGTGCTTTTTGTGTTACAAGTCGCTCCATACATTTACGTTGAGTTGCACCAGGTAATATAAAGACGAGCATTGGAATGATTCGCATTTCTTTAGGGGGTCATTGTTTTCAATGTCCCCCCATCTTTTAACAAAATTATCTTAGATATATGCAGGCAAAAGGGGGTGTTTCACCGTAAAATAGGCAAGTGAAAGTAGGAAATTTGCTGGGTTTTATGACTCATAAATACGAGCTAACTTTGCCGTAACAAACGCACTCAACTCTCTTCTCACTTTCGTTGCGTTTTTGCGCATCTCGAACCCTTGCTTAATTTATTAACAGTTTTTCCGTTGGAAACATTTGGCAGTTTTAAAGTTAACGACCCAACCTACTTTACACACTGGCCAGCTAACCATCTAACCAATCTGCATATTTACAGGACACACAATTCACATGTTGCAATCTTTTGGGTTTTAATTACAGGAAAAATCGTGGAAATCTCAATTTAAATGAATTTTATGTTCATGAATGTGATAACGATTTTATTTTCCTAGTTTCCTGGAAACCAAATTGTTTCTGTAGGACAATTTTGGAATCTCTTTTTCAGTATTTGCTTTTGTTTTGTCCGAGGCATAGTTTAAAACAAATGGAAATTATCCCGAAAATTACTTGACTATCATTACAGAATTTAAAATAGTACATTACAGTCCCTTCTAATCGTTTTAACTTGGAAACTTGAAACTGTCTTGCGAATTTTTTATTGACACACAGCATGAGACATTCCTATTTCGAATCTGTTATGACTCTAGAGAGACAGTTTAATGAATATTAAGAAAATGCGGGGTCCTAAATTGAGCCCCACAGGACAAAAAGTACATACTAGCTTCCCTTGAAAATTCCAAGTGTAAATTGTAAATGAATAGCCACAAAATCCTCTATATTCTTTCAAAAATACAAAACTGATTCAAGTCACCGTTATCAAAAATGTAATGGGATCGTGTTTGATGCTTGATGAATTCAATTTTTCGTGAAATAGACGATTTTTATAACTTGCGTTATCGAATTACAGAGCCGTTGTAAAAAGGAATTCTCTTGTGTTTGATCAAGCCAAATTGCGAGGAAGAAAACTATCTTGAAGTATCGAATGGTCGTGAAGAAAATCACTAGCCAGATGTCCTTTGGCAGATAATAAATTCTCAACTTGTTCATCTTTCTAGTCTAGCACTTTCATGGCTGTATGTGGTCGGTAAGACAAAACCAATCTCGTGACGATGTCAATTTTAGTAGAAGAGGGGCTAAACGAGAGACTTGATCCACAAATAATGATATCAGACATGGGATGTCAGAGCTTCTTCGGAGAATCTTGATGTGATGTCCTACATCAGCAATAACTAAATTCATAACTGTAGTGTATGTAGTATGACATGGAAATAATTAATCCGACAATAACTTGGTGTAGACGTGACAAACTTCAAATCCATAAATTTTGTAAGAACTTCATAAATTAACAGAAACAGATTCATCTCTGATATTAATGCAATAAATTTGTTGCCAAAAAGGCGGTAAAACATTCACAACTCGAATAATTGGATTTGGAAAACTGCCTAATTCGAGGCGAGTTTGAGTTATTTCCTAGTTGTTAACGAAATTTGGTGGATGCGCCGGGCTAATTTTCTATCAATGATTGAATTTGATACGTATTTCAACAAAAATTGAAAAAATCCTATAATCTTGATATTTATAATATATTATCAATTTCTCCATTATATGTATGTATAGTTAATAAAATTCTATATAGAAGTCTAATAGATATAATTCGATTTTGTCGTCACGCAAGCCCAATAACATGAACGTTGAAATTGTTGCCCTGTTATTCGAACAGACAAGAAAAATGAGATTATTTCGGAACGTTGGACAAATATTCCTTGTGTGCTTCGTATATTTCCATCCCATATTTCAAATTACCAACGCCGATTTTTCTTCAGAATCCTCTAGGATAAAGGTCAACACACAAAACACTCGAGAGACTAGGGTCTCTTGTCTGCAACTCTCTAACATACCAATAAACAAACAAGAAAATATTACCATTAATATTTATCTATTCTTGTAAGTTGTAATCATATAGCCAGTAAGTAATTTTGGTTATATACGTATATTTGGTATATCCATGTTGTTGAATTCAACATTGCTCTGTTTGTTTAAAACAACGGAAAATTAGAGGAAAACATATAATTTAATGAAACTATTAATTATAAACTATTATAGAACAGGTAGAATCTGTCTAAATCAAATTACAACGCACACACACACAGAGATAAATAAACTTGTATTTGAGATTTGGTCAAAACCTTCCCTTAGGGTCTTTTCCCTCTTTCGTTTCGTTACTGCTTTCCAACGTAATATACATATATTGCGAATATTTTGACTCGATTTACCATTTAATTACAATATCGGAGACGTCTATTTTTATTGATATAATTTAATTAAATTTCTGCACTGCTTTTGTATTTATTTCCTGAAAATTATAATATATCGTTGGTTTTTATATCGGAGATTGGTTTATGTGATGTTTTTCTCATTACAGTGCCCATCACTCATATTGAAGTGGTAGCAGGTGATCCAGTTTATTTACCATGTGATATATCGACAACATTGCCAAATGACCAAGTCCTATTGGTTTTATGGTATCGAGAGGATTTGGGAACACCAATCTATAGGTACAGTAAACTATAACTATAATCTAATCAAATAATCGTACTAAAGCCTTATGTTGTCCAATATGTATGAACAGACAAAAAAAAGACAAAACTTATTTGATAATGCCGTTGTTAATTTGATAATAATTAGTCGTCGAGTGAATTTTAGCCTAGCATACTCTTAACAAACGATAACAACTGGTGCATAAGCACATACACATGTTGAACAATTAGGGAAATTCTAAAGCAGCTTTTAATTTAATTAGGCAAGTTGGTAAAGTCTTAATGATAAATAATGAGGTCTAATGTGAACTGATGTTACAACAATGTCTGAAACAACAAAACGGATTAAAACTTTCAAAGTTACCTCTAAAAGGCAAGAATAACATTTTTATCAATTTATTAAATATTGTCCTTTATATAAAGTTTCTTCTTGATGCAATCTTATCTACTTATTCGGTAGAATTTATTCATAACAGCGACAATTCTTTATTCATATCGATATTCTTCTGTAATTTAATCATATCAGTATTGTAATGACAAGTAGTAATAAATTTCTTTTATGACACAACCAAAGTTATACCAATAATAAATTTTCACGATATTGTGCTGTACAGGTTCATAAATTACAACTTTGCTCTTGATCACTGGTCTTGAGAAACAAACCGGTAGTGTGGCAATTGAATTGACACATTTTGCTAATTTAAACGTTGCTTTGCAAAAACTTTCTTCTATTTTCTCTAATCTACTATTTGTACGTTTAAGTCAACAGTTGCTTACAATTAGTTGAGAACTATATCGGCGTACTTGAAATAAAAGTCATTTAATTTCCCGTGATGCAATATAAATAGAAAAATACGTGAAAAGGTGTTAAAAGTATATCTCTTCTTAGGTCAGTGTACACTGAAAAGGTGGTCTTAAGTGGATTCGAGAATGTTGAGTCCTTTATGAAATGACTTTACCGCAAAAGTAAACGCTTCACTATCACATCCAAGAAGGTCTCGATTGAGACCGTTTACAGTAACCATCTTCTACTGTTGATACACCACCCTTTTACGGATTATACGTGCTCTTTGCCGATATTAGTTGAAAATCGATAAATTCAAAAGTTTGTTGATTTGTTTGAATATAAGCCACTATTGAAACAAATGGTGCAACCATTAATTTTTTGGTTGATTCATGATTTTCCTTTCGGAAATAAAACGAAGAAACAACACGAAAAAAAAACAACGTAAACTTTGTTCTAATGGAGAATTACACAATGGCAAATCACAAAGGACCACAACAGAAAAAAAAATGGAACAAAGCTAAAGTAAAATCTAATTTGAAATAAATAATGAATCGATCACTTTTCCTTGTAGCTTTATCTTAATTATATGTGTCGATCATTTATATTTGTAAATTACTGTAATGGCTCGTACGTATAATAAATAATATTTCCTGCTAGTTTATTCTCCTTGGCCCCAAACGAAATAAAAACATTCATTAAGGCACCCATTATAGATCGTCGCTTTAATTATTTTTGTAATTATAAAGTTTATTCACTATTTGTGAAGTTTTGGATTTGTTAATTTCGCTTTTTTATTGTGACGTCCTTCTATTTTTGTAGCAACCCAATTTCATAACAATACATCCTTCCGCAGTGCTTCATTAATAATGATAAAAAATTCTTCAAATAACAACTGGATTTAACGATCGTTCCATTCAAATTGATAATTTAATAAATTTTTATAATATGGAATGATTTGATTGTTATTATTGGATTCAGTAATAATCGACTTGTGTATTATTGAAAGGTCTTGGGGAAAAAAAGCAGATGGTGTGATTATTTCAAACGATTCCCAATAGGAAGAATCACCTTATCGGGACCGATTCCGATTGAAAATAAAAATGGTAATAAAACTTTCCCCCTATCGGAGATATAAGAAAATTAGATTAGTTTTCAAGTAAACAGCCTACTTTGCTTGATATAACCTTTTAAACTCCCCAAGTGTTTCAATGTAGAAAAGTTTGGCAGCTTTTTCGACTTCGTTCTCTTCTCGTTTTCCATTCATCTAACAAACAGACAGCCACACTACCAAAACTACTATACTGCCAACCGTCACTACTTCACCGCCCCCGTCGTCCTCTTATAGACGCCTTCCCACCATCAACAAACTCAAACAACCAACCGGAACTTAACATTGTTTCCTGTATTTGCAGTGTGGACGGACGGGATCGGGATTTTAGCCTAGCTGAGCGTTGGTCCGATGAAAATGTGTTTGCCAACAGAGCTTATTTCATGCCGGAAAAACAACCAGCCGAATTGGGTGTGGACCATATTAGAGAATCCGACCAGGCTGTCTATAGGTGTCGTGTTGACTTCAAAGTAGCACAGACACGTAATAGTAAAGTCAACTTGACTGTTATCGGTAAGTATATAAAACTTTTAGGACTACGTATATGATATGTTATTTTACTATTTAATAAATTTATGATCGGATATTTATTTTAAATAAACCAAAGAAAATCCCACCTATTACCGTTTTGATGTAGATACGGTGTGGACCATTTGCATTTTATATTAAACCGCTTCTACTCTAGTCATTTATTATACAACCATGCTTCATAATGAAACACTGAAACTTAATTAATTTTCGTTGCCATCATCCTGACGAAAAACAGAAAAAAGAAATATTAACAGTATCTCAATTATGATAACGGCCGATTTTCGAACTAAACTATTCACTAAACGGGAGATAGATGAATTTGATTATAGGCAACAACAATGAGGAGGATAAAAACAAAGAAGAAAAAATGTATACATACACACATAGAAGAATGACACACACACACACACCCATACACATACTATAAAAAACTGCCATCGAATGATAAAGTAAAAAACAACATTTGCATAAAGCACATGAATAAAATTGAATTCATTTTCATTTTTGTCCCTAACGGTTGGAAAATAATAATAAACAACACATCCTGATATTCTAATTTAATGTATTCGTACATGGTTACCATATCACTGACAATTCAAATCGACCACAGAACAATAACGAAAAGGTTCCAAAATGAGTGAAAAAGTTGACAATAAGTAGCAAACTTTTAGAATATAAAATATGTTTTCGTTTAAAAATGTGTATAACTACAAATATAGTAGCGCATCCACCAAAGTTAAACGTATAAAATGTTTGCCAAAGAATTCTAATAAAAATCCTGTTGTTTAAAAACTATGCCTTTGAAATTACATCAGTAGGTACTATAAAGTTTTTTATGTTTGATTAGAAATACTTGCGTTAAAACAAAATGTGCTATATTTCAAATTTTTTGTCAAACATTCTATAATCCATGCACAGAGTCCGCTTCCATTCTATTATTTGTTGAGTTTCGTATATTCGTAGGCTTTCCGATTTCAAAATGCACAAAAGATTCATTTACATACGCCCATTCAATCTCATTTTTACATTTTTATTTTTAAAAGTTTTGATTTCAAATTTTCTCTCTTCAATATTCTAATGATATGCACCACTCTGTGATTTCTTATATGAAATATCTACAAATTTGATTTTCATCAATTTCTATTGTTATTGTAATTTTCCATATTTTTAATGTAAAAATATCAATATCGTTTTGTCGACAGTATACGTGCAGAAATCATAGGCACCCTCTTCATCTCGCACCGTATTTATGTGAACATTGTGAGGAATAATAGAGGTGGCGGCTTAGTTGAATTCTATTTGCGTCTAGAGGCCTTTGCAATAAATGAAAAGATTCAATTCCGTTTGTAGTTTCTAAGGCATAAAATTAAGAAGACACTCCTGTGGTTGGTGGCCGGAATTTCCGCTAGCAAATGTAATAGGATTGCGAGAAGCTTATTGTTCAAATGTTTTGTGTCACTATGCATGTAGTATGTACTACTACGTATGTATGAGGAAAAGGGGATCCAATTGCCTAAGGATCATATAGTAGTTCGACACAAGGGAATCATCGGCTCGACATCGTTTCGGGGGTGTTGAGAAGGAGCGAATATGTGTGCAATATAAATTACCGTACCCTTCACGCACTATTACATGCCGTAATAGACCACAAAATCTTACATCCCTGGCAATCATTAAATTAGTCTCTTTTCGTTCATTTTGTTGAAAGCAATCGACACAAAAAATAAATGATTCGTTCGTTAAAAATCATTAATATTTATGTCTGGGTATATTACTTCGTTTGAAATTCATGCTTGACCACCTGAGTCCGCCGATCATCATTAGACTGAGGCGAACCATGAATAAACGTCGCATTAAAATTACATCGAATCGATTTGCAATTATGCAAATACGTTCTCATTTCAGTGTATAGTAATTTTGAAATTGGCCCCTCCTTCAAATGACCATCTTGAACATACCAACAATAGTAATATTTAAAACACTATTTTCAATTATAAATTATTCACAAAGAGTCCATGAATTTGACACAATAAGAACTTGTTCGTGACACCACCACTATAATTTATGTAAAAAAGATTGCCGTTAGGGGAAGGTTGTATTATTAAGGATAATGTAAATGTTTCTGTAGAGCTCCTCTGGATTGCATCTTTTCTCAAATGCAACCAACTTTTGCCAAGTTTGATTAATATTCCTTGGGTATAGAAAGCCCCAACTGAGTCCCTAGCCAATTCAAGCTCGAAACTTCTTGTTCATTTCAGATCTGGGTCGTTAGTTAATCTGCATGTGCCATCCTTGGAACGAGTGTAAATTTGTACTTGATGGTCTTTTTTCTCGTTTTCTTCCTTCACAGGACAATAGATTGACGAACTAAACCTTTTCGATTCAATAATTACATTTACTGATGTTATTTTCAGTTCAAGAAAAGTTTGCAAATTTGCAATTAAATTGATGTTATATAAAAAAAATGTCAATCTCGAACAATATACGATAGGTAATTAGTCCTTTCCTGTTGTTGGAAAACTCGAATTTAGTGCGAAATTTACAGTCCAATGATCAAAAACTTTATATCACCATGTATGTACGTACATCCATCTAGAACCTACATCCAGTCTTTTATCATCTGTTGCATGGAATATTTATGATTTATTTTTTTCATCATTCTATTTCTGTTTACTAGATTCTATAGCATATTTTAAATAATAATAAAAAAAGGCACATATAACCATATCAAAAGCGAACGCGTGATTGCCATAAAGCAAAATAAAGCTTTCAAGCTTTGCTAGCAGAATAATTTTGAAGGAACGCCAACAAATACACAGCCAGAGAACACCCATTGTTCATTCCATAAATATTCATTATTTCAGGTGGAATATTCCCCTGTATATCTTGAATACTACAGACGCACGATGTTTCTCAAAGAATCTTGACAGTGACTTGTTTGTATATGTGGGTGGTGAATAGAAAAGGGTAGGACAAGGGATATAAATAGAAAATATAGGACAAAATTCATTGGACAAAACTTGAATAATATAAGAAACAAAACAACGATGCAAGATTTATACTATTCTTATCGTAGCTTTATCAAAAATTATTTTAGACTTTAAATTGTTAAATAAAAAAGCTTCACAATTGATACAATGTAATCGCTTGTGAATAATTTAAATTCTATAAAATATGAATTATGTATAAAGTTAAATTAAATTTTATGATACGACATATCATAGAATATGTAGTATTTTAATGCAATCAAAATTTATTTATGTTTTAATTATAACTGGTGCACTATAATCTCGATTTGTGTATTTCTATGTTTATGAATATACTGTTATTTAATATATAACTCGTTAATATGCAACAAAATAGGATTTAGGTTGCCGGAGATTATAAAATTGTTGTTGGCTGAATTATTTATTTACAAAACTGTTCGATTTGTTACTGATTTATTTATGATGTTTGATTCCAATTCTTGGGAAACTCCCTTGTCATAATATAAACGCTCTCACGCACAGATATATACAGAATGATCCATTCTCTTCTGTAAATCCATTTGAATTGCTTTCTAACCCGTTTTTCTTGGACGGCCCCATGTTCACAGCCACACATCCAATGTTAAATAACGACCACAAAAACAGGACAAATTCCAAACTGAACGTAAATGACGCTTATCAGAAGACCAACAACGATTACAGCTTTTATTGTAAGCTTCCAACAGTAAGCTAAATTGATTTCTTTAATCGTCTCAATCAGAATTACAAGAATATTAAGAAAAAAAAGTTTGCTACACAAACTTTGTTACTGTCACACCACTTTGCAAATGCATATTTTTAAAAGCATTTCCTCAAACATTCACAAAAAGTTAATAAATGTGTAAGATTGCAAAAAATGAAAGAAGTTGATGATGTGTTTTATTTGATGAATAAGTGTGACCGCTCTAAAGTAAACCAACAAATTGTTAGATGAATTTTTAAAAATATCATAGTTCAATATCAATAAAAATTTACAACACTTGGTCTATTGAAATTGGAACGGGGCAATATCATAAATAAACCGGCAGTCCTGTCCTGAGCTACAGTCCTCAGAGTATTGATCCTGCAGGCAGGATTCTAGTCCCGCCCGCTAGCGGCACTTGCTCCTGTTACACTTCTACTGCTGTACACTCCGCAGAATGAAGGACGTATTGTACTATTATTATTGTACAGCTATTCAATTACTTTGTGCAATTACATATCGCACTCGAACAAACTTTTATCACTATTCTTCGTATACAGTTAACAACAATTCGCTTTTTATCGTTCTAGCCTTTATTAGTTCGCTTTACACTTTTCTGGTTGTTTTTTCTTCCCGTTTTTAATCACTGCAAAGATATTGCTATAGATACACGTTTTACATATAAATTTTCAAGTGTCGCAGTACAAAAACCTTGTTTACGACAGTTTTATTGTTTTTGTAACACTACATAAAATTGAATCATTCCACTTAATCCACTGTTGTGAGATATTGCCATTTAACCAGGTAATTTAGCGAGAGTTTATTAAGGACTTCTTACAATACGGTTGAAAGTTTATCCAATAATTCCGAAATTTGTACATTAATTCGATTCAGAATTGATTTGCGAGCTTGTAAATTCAAATAAAAATAAAGAGAATGATGCAAAAAGAGAATTCAGACGTGACAGTTTTTATAGTCGAAAAGATTTAGCGCCGGCAAGATTTGCTAAGATGGATATGATTGAAATCAGTGAAGGGTATGCGAGAATATGCTCTCTAGGTGAATTTGCCATAAATTTTAATTTCGCTTACAGTATGGCAGCTGTCTGACACGGTAACTTTTTTCCACCACTGCTACTACCACCACCACCACCACCACCACCACTACCGTTACCACCAACCACCACTCTAACGCCGTCAAAACCTACAGAATTGAAAGACAGGCACTCCGTTGTAGTAAACGACCACCACACCAAAAAAAAAAAACAAACTCTAGTGTAAGCTGTAGTGGATCTTCTTTTTTGCTCTGCTGCAGCTTCTTTCCCCTCTATCCATTTTCAATCTCTAGTCATGCTGAGTTGACGATATCCTGATATGCATTAATTCCACATTTCGGTCATGGCCCTAATTTGCGTTTCAACCAGTCCACCCAGTTCAGTGGTCCGTTTGGATTACGTATTACATCCACGGAATCCCGAAACGACCGAGTTTTTTTCTATATGCTTTTATTTATGCCATTTGCCGGGGAGTTGGTTGAGTGTTAATTGCAAATCCGATAATGGTGCTAACAACACGACAGGCACATTGGCCGATAGGTAGCAGAGTTTCGGCACATATGTCATATACGTGTGTGCTGTTAATTTCCTTGTAAAGTCAACGTTATATTCAATATTGGTTGACAATTATATCCAATATGTTTATGGATTGGTGAATTGATACGTTATTTTAAAATGAACAGACAAAAAGGAGAAAACGGTCAATCCATGGATAAAAAATGGTAACAAATTATAGTCTATTAGTACCAGCCGTGTGGTCTCCGACTATTTGCAGTTTTTGAAATTATTCAAAATTACACATGTAATCAATAATAGTGACAAACTTTGGCAGGGAGTAAATCTATTCAAATAGTTATTTCAGTTGGTAAAAAATTATCCTCTATATATCTAATTTCATGAATTTTAGATGTCCAATTCACCAAGTAATAATTAACTCAATTTTATTTGAAATATTGTATCTACTAGTGAATGAATCAGACTGTGTCAGAATCGCGAAAGATGTGATTCACAACATAATATTTATTAAACGTAACATCACGTCTCCTGCTCTTTGTTATATTGTTCCAAAGAATGAATTTTCACAAGTCTGTTCTTTTTATTATGGCATAAATTTTATTCAGAATTGAAGACAGTTAATATTTGATTGCGAGAAATAATGCTTCGACAAGTTCTTTAATTAATTTATTAATGTCTTTATTAATACAATGTAAGTGAATAGAATAAGCAATTAATTATAAATGGAACATAATCAGAATGCTTTAAAACGATTATATTTACTTATTACTGCTTTGTTAGATGTTACTGTTGACTTAAGTTTCTCTGGTATCATTTTTTACCAGAAACGTTTTATTTTTCATTTCATTGCCCATCGAAACTCTTGGAGAATAAATTTTTTTTCAGGAATCATGTCGTTGGATTCAATTTCCACTGGCAATTACACGAGTGTTGTCAAGGATAACACTTTAGACGAGAAATATATCGGTAGTTTTAAAGAATTATAAGGAAGCTTCGGTGCCGGTGGCAGGATGACGTACGTTATATAGGTCAAGATTACTTTTGAAGATGATTTTAAAAGCTACTCATCTCGAGATAAAGTCACTGCATGTTCAAAAAAAAAAACTCTCAATTCACTTCTGATCGATTCGATCAAACTAAAATGAGACAGTGACGGAAAAAAGTAACGAGACTTTTTTTGTTTCAACACACAAAAAGAGGGTCTTGTTTAAAATGAAATGTTATTACCACCTTCTTTCGCTGTTAAAACATATTAGAAGATTTAAGGGCATTCCACACCATAAACCCAACAAATGTCTATAAAGTTAAAGTTCAATAGTTAGATATATGATTGTCATTTATCTTTCTCTGTTATTTGGCAATGGACGACACGAAATGCACACTCATTTGTTCGCCTGTTCAAATCTCACCTATAACAACCTAAAAAACCTATAGGTTAATATCATATTAGAGGAGGCGATGTATATTTTTTCTACACGTATTCTATAAAACTTTTTCAATCTACATCATTCAATCCTTACTAGTGTTCCAGTAAAAAATCTGAACTTAAAAGGATTTTCATCAGAAAAAAACTATATTAGAGGAAAATTCCACTGTCAATATTTTATTTCGTTATAATTGGAATAATTTCTGTTAATTCTTTGATGTGAATAATGTCTTTCTATGGAAAATGTAATTACATCTATGAAATTTTATTTTAATTAAAGCTTTCAGTAAATAGGACTTTTTGTCGCATTCCTATAAGCATTCGTTATGCAAAGCGATTTTAATTTAAAAAATATATATATATATATATGTTACCGGCAATGTGCGAAATTAGTCAATTCGCGAAATTCCTAGTCAATCTGCAAAATGACTAAAGTGGTAGGCAATCTGTAAACAATCCGCAGATTGACGGTTGTCTTAGTCATTTCGCAAAATAACTGATATACTTTAGGCATTCTGGAGAATGTCTGTTGAGTCAGGCAAAGTGAAGGTGGACATGTGTATTTCTTCACTTTGACTAGACAGGTTCGAATCATTTGGACCGCTAACGTACATTAGGTACGGAAGAATTGGCCACATTCAGTGAAAATTTATTTCTGCTTTTTAAATATAAAAGGGCGTGCTGCATATTATTGAATGAAGTAAATCATTCTTAAATATAACATTTTCATAACATAACCTCAATTTATTCACCGGCTTTTCAACCTCTAGTATTAATTTTTCTTGCCTGTTTCCTGAGATTAAAGTAATGTTTGAATTGAACAAAAAAAAACTCTGCTCGTTATAATATAAGTACTATTTATTTCTTACTATACACTTTGCCTAGTCAAAGTAAAAAAAATAGCCATGTCCAACTTCACTTTGCCTGACTTAGTAGACATTCTGCAGAATGCCTACAGTATATCAGTTAGTTTGCAAAATGACTAACACAACCGTCAATCTGCGAATTACTCGCAGATTGCCTGCCACTTTGGTCATTTCGCAAATTGACTAGGCATTTCGCGAATTGCCTAATTTCGCACATTGCCGGTAACATATACCTACATCAAAAACGCAGTTGTAAAATAGCTCAAATCAATATTACTATTTCTTTAATTATTTATAATTCATTTTAGTCACGTAACTGTTGCTGTATTTTCCGTATAATTCCTTATTCTAATGGCTGATCAGTGATAATATTTGCATATAACGTATCTGTTTTTCATTGTCAATTCGGTGGAAGCTCTTCATATTTATTGATTGATTTATGAATGGTAATTGAACGTTCAAATTTGCATGTTTCATTATTCAACGCTAATTCACACAATGAATGATTATTACCGAACAAGCATAAAACAAGAACATATCAAACTGTCTAAATTTCTTATTGTTAGTATTATTTATTTTAATAATCTATTTGTTCGGAAAAATGATTTCAACTTGTCCCTATCGTTTGTTTTTTCGTTTTGCTCTTTTTCTTGATCATTGTTCTTATTCGTACGCCTTATTTAAATTCGCAATTTAAAGTAATCGTAAAGTTTTAAAGTTAATTTTGCGGCTGTTTGCCTTTTCCGGTTGAGCCTCTTATTGCGGACATTTATGTAAATAAAGCAACAATTCGATTTAGAATACTTTTGACTTTAAATAGCCATTCTATTGACTCATTTTGAAAAGTTTAAACAACATTCCCGACTACTGTTGCTGTATATAATAATATCTATACACCGGCATATATACGAAAGAAAATATTCGTCAGCGAGAAAACAATTTTCACAGATAAATTCCAACTGAAAGAAGAAAAAACACACAACATAAAACAACTTTGAAAAAAGTATTCTCTCCAGAGTCGAGTGGTGGAGAGACAAGAAGCTCAGTTTTTGGGGTGATTATTCGGTTGTTCTCTTATAGAAGCCTATTCTTTTGCCACATTTGCCAAATTGAAAACAATTTGTAACAATAGATGAATACCGAAATTTGTGTAAAGGCAAACACTAAAGTGAAAGGAAAAGGGACAAGTGTTTTTTGTGTCAAGTATAGAAGTTCTAAAGTACTCGTATTGGATGTTACAGTTGTTCTGTATTATTATGGGAGATTTTTGTTTAAATATAGAGAAAATATATCGATCGAAAACTTAAAAATAGAACATGGTTTACTTTATCTTGTTAAGGAACGGTTTTAGTTTTTTTTGACTGCTTCACTTTTTGGCTTGAGAAAGCTTTCAAAAGTTTGCGGATTTTGATAACTTTAGCTTGGATTTCTTTACAGAAATTATTTACTGCTCGACCTAGTTGTTACTATTTGATTCATACAAGCACCCACTTTTTATATTAACTAAGCACCATAAATAATGATATACATGAAATTATGCTTATAATAATGATAATTCATATAAAATCCGTAGAATTCCACTAGAAATACAAGTGAGAAAATAAATGATAAATTAGATTTTCAAATGGTTGCTTTGAATTGAAAGCAGTGCTTACAAGATCTTGTAGAAACCGTATACACTCTAACTTACGATCAACTTATTATCCAAACAAAGGTCCTAGTTTAATGAGGTTGATGGTGGTGGTGGTGGTGACGGCTTTCTCTCAACGAAATGTGTATAAGGGTATCTTAGAAACTGGCCAATTTCTACAAGACCTGGAAAATTCAGGTGGACAGGAAAGTTTTCCGAAGGGACTTGTAAATTCAATCCCTTCGTCGCCTGACCCGGAAATCTAATTTAAAACAGGAAATGTGCTGTATAGCACCGTGATTTCCTAAAATTTGTTTAGTATAATGCCAAATAAACGAACGAAGTTGGTCCATTTGCAGGTAAAATGGAATCGTCTCGTGCTGATGCAAAATGCAATAAATTTTTATTATTAACAAGAATATAGTCTACTTCTGGTAGAGCAAGTTCAACATCAATACCGCCGTTTTTTCGTATAAACTGGTGAATTGTTGATAAACTTTGAAAGAAAAAATCTACTTCACCCAAAAACCTACGAATATTTCTAGTAGAAATGCATATTTCTAATAATAGGTGCAATTTGGCACCGGTATCTACTATACAGACTTTAAACTTCAAATTGCCTTTTTCAAATCTAGCACTACATATTGGAATCTTAATCATAATTGAACCAGAAAATTTTGACGAAAAGGTCGAAAAGTCGTAAAATTCGAGATAATTTAATATTGTCTTTGGGAATATTAGACCGAAGTCTAGGAAACGTACATAGAACTACGGGAAGCTTATACTGTGGAAATTCAAATTTAACGTTGTCAGAAAATTAATATCTTGCTATTATTATCGAACAAGCTTTATCCATATTTAGGTACCTTGTGTTACAACAAACAATTCAATTATTCAAGCGACGATCCGAAATCAAATCAATCAATTGAACTTCTAGTATCCTTCTGACTGTTTTTTGTTGTGCTTAAATATATGTAGGACCCTCGTCACATCTCCTCCGAATTTCTATATTATTTTTCACTTATTCGAATCTTATATTATTAATCCTGCCACAAATCGAAAAAATAAAAGCAATCGAAATAACATTGAATTGAAAAATGAAGTTTTATTTCAGACCAACAAAGAAATTCTATGTAATCCACATTATTCTTATTTGTCGATTTCTGAAATTCTTTTTATATCAAAGATGTTTTCACAACGTTTACAATTCCAATTTTGTGTTGTTGTTATTGTTTACGTAAATTTAACATTTCAAAATGTCAATTAAAACTGCATTGCGGATTTTCATTCATATCTCCTAACCGTCGATATTTATTTTTGTTTACAAAATATTAAAAAAACCGGTTTTGTCCTAATTTATTGACAATTTACCGTTCAATTATATTCCAGGATAGTGTTAACTGTAATGAGTTATAGATGCAATTGCTGTTTACACATATCCTCACTCAATTATACATATCATTGAATAAATACCTATGTATGATGAGAAATGAGACTATCAATTATATCGACAAATATACCTACATGTATTACTGCTATTTGATGGGCAATTCTGATAATAAAGCAATGATATTCTAGAATTTTATGTGAAGATAATAATGATGATACTGATTGTAAATAAGATACAAATAAAAAATAAATAAACAATTCCTTCGAAATTTGTCGTAAAATTTATTTCAAAAAAAAGAGATTGATAATAATTAAATATCAGCTATTGTAGACTTGTACTTTTGATATGATCTAATACACAAATTCCTGGCACGACACGAAACAGATTCTCAACGATGATTAAACTTAATTGTCACGCTAATACAATTCAACACAAACACAACGTATTTACAGTTTCAGTTTCATGTTATATTTTAATTTATAAATTTATATGTAATTATAATGCATTTGTCATGTTTTCATTGTTGCTAAATGATAGATATTAATAAATAACGACGTATTTTTAGTGACAATCTACCAGGGCTAGTCGGAAATGAAACTGGTCGATTATAAACAAAAACACCACCAAAGAATTCATTACTGTCAAATGTTTACATGTTAAGTCATTTCTCATCGGAGAAATTCAAACATTCTGGTGAAAAAGGAACGCCTACAGGACTACGCGTCCAGTTTTACACAACTTCTGAAATGAACTCATTTCCGTACTGAAATCTTTCGCAGAAAGGCTGTAGTTGAAGATGTATTGCAACATTTTAATCTATAATCGATCTACCACCAACTACTACCTGATTTCTTCTACAAATAGAATTCTTTCAAATTAATCCCTATAGTAGTTTGGTCGTTTGGTTTAGATAAAGGGCTTTTTCTAATTAGAACTAACGAGCGATTTCTTTGTAGACAGAATACTTTTATTCTGGTAATAAATTTTTTCATGAAACGGCTTAATTTTATTAAAAATTTAAGTAGAATACACAAATTCCAAAGTCAATAAACGAAACTCATTTTGAATGGAACAATTTATTTGAAAGCTTCCAATGTCCGTTTACAAATCAATAACAGTCTTGCGCTTTTTTTTGGATTATTTTTTCGTGTACAAATGTGTTTTGCCTGGCTTTTATACTCGTTTTTTCCGTAAATAAAAATCACTGATTCTATCGATGGTGGATTTAATGATTCTCTCTCTTCATCCCTGTCTAACTTTTTAATATTCATTCATTGTATCTTTTAGTTTTATTATTTAAAACACACCCGACTATATAGTTAGTGGTGGACACAATTCGGTAGAATTGCATACATTTCCAACAAGTCAGCAAAGGTGTTTTTTTTTGTTCTTGTTGCTGTTATTCGTACAGTGGTTGTGGTATGTTTTACTGATCTCTTTTTACATCGTAAAATATTTTGCTAGTTAGTAATTCAGTTGGATTTTATGGAGAAGAAGGAATAATCAGATCAGCGTAGATTTATACTGAATAATAATAATAATGATGATGAAAAAAAGGGAGCAAATACAACGCCTTTTTTTTCGTGAATTTATATTGACACAAGAATACGACTAAAACTTAATAATGCGCTAGTGTCACAAGTTTGTATGTAATTGCTCTGTTATTAGATAACGAATTTCCCAGTCCTGATTTATGACGTTTAATTTGATGTTATCCAGTTCAATCTGTCACAAGCCGGATTTCTACGAAACATCCTGACAGAAATGAAATAGAATAGTAGAAAAAAAAACTATATATAGTTAGGAGATGCAATTCATCCAATGATCCAAACTCATAGCAACACAAAAAATTATATTGTAGGCTCTGATTTTTCCGAAATTTCAAACACTTGAAACACCCAATAATAATCATTATTGCTAGTTCCTGATATGGTTAATAGCTTCATTTACTTTATATTGACATAACGAATAGCGGCAATACGATATTGACTGATTGACACCCTACACGAAAACAATTTTAGGATATATTGTATTTCTATTTTTTTTTTTGTAAACAGCCGGAAAAACTAGACGACCTAACGACTACATAACTTATCCAAGAAATACTGCCAATTTTTTTTACACAAATTTACAAGTTTTGTAAGGACCCTTAAGAGGGACCAATTCAGTCAAGAAATTGAAGAATAACATTGGATAAATATTTTTGATTGTATAAATTTTTAATGGTAATTTCCTAGGAACGTTTCACTGTTCTTTGTACAAGGAGAAGTGACAAGAAATTACATTCTCTAATAACGACAATTTTAATAGAATTAAAAGCACAATTTGTAGGATATTTTTTGCAATTTTCTAAAGAGCTACGTTAAATAGAATGAATAATGCCTGAAATACTGGTTTTTATAGACTAATGTAAGTGAAGACTATAAAAAATATGAGCAAAATTTTACCATAAAGTTGAAAGGCTCCTGTTTATCTAAAATAAAGTTTTATAGAAATTTAATGTTACTCATTGTAAACTATATCTTTAGTTTATTAAGCCTTCATAGTTGCATTTTCAATTACCAATAGAAATGAGTAAGAAGCCAATAAGGAATCTGCTGGTGCATATATTGCAGATAAAATGATGCAATTATAACGATATTAATTATACAAGTAACATTTACTGCTCGATAATATGCAACATAGCGGACTGGTCGTTACAAATGGACATTACAATTTATGTAAATGTTTCCCATTCTACCAATTATGGAATAATATAGGGGACAACAGTATATAATAAACATAAATTAAAACAGATTACAAATCTTCTTTTATGATTTTATCTAAATAACTTAATGTTAATAAATATTTTAAAAAATCGAATATTTCGGGAAAAAAAACGATCTATTATCATAACTCGTGAAAAAATTCAATTTTCTTATTTTATGAATGTACGTTAAAATTCAATAGAACGAAGGAGAGCGATTTAATCGTAAAAACAGGAAATCACCATCCCCATTGTCCGTTATCCTCCCCCTTAAATACATTTAATGAGTCCTGTAGAAAATGAAAAACAAAGAACGGGCTTAATTGTATAAAAAAAAAAAATAAGTACAGTGTTGGAGAAGGACAAATTTAAATATAAACCAGAGATATTCAAAATATCTGTCTCTCTTTTTGTTATTATTATTATTATTATTATTATTATTATCGCTATATCTTTCTTTTATTTTCCATTACAATTGGTCGTGTATATTAAATTTCTAAAATTCTCGGCAAAAATTTTACTGCCTGAAAATGACAAGCCGTTAATTCCACCTGATTTAACTGAATAAACGGTTAACTGAGCAGAAAATATATTAATTACGTCTCCATAGTCCCGAGATTATAATTATCAAATAATAATTGTGGCGATTATTATTGAGTTAATTAGAGCCCATTTTAGCAAAGGAAAAATCCATTTTGAACATTATCCAACATTTATTAACTACAATAGACATTTGTTCAGATTCATATCGATGATAAAAAGGCGGACAAAGAAAAAGCTTATAAATTTTAACTGTTATTTGAATATTGCATATTAAAATGTTGATATCATGTAATATAAAGTAAAGACTATTACATTGTAGAACGATGCTAATTTAATTATTTCGTTTTTATGAAACGAAAATTAACTTTAGCAAATTTATTAATTTAAGGCAACTTAATTTTCCAATTTTCTTCAGTACCTACTCCAATAAAAAGATATTCAAAATTTATGTACTTATAGACAGTGGACAGTTTACGAAAATATTGATAAAGTGTATCTTTATCGGTTTGTGAATTTTTTAAGCATCGATCGCCTATTTATTCCTGACTTGTATACATTAGTCTTTGTTTTTCGACCCATTTCAGTTATTTTCTTTCTAATTTCACTTTTCAAATGTAAATTTATTACGTTTCATAGTTGTGTTGTCAATTCTATATATAATAATGAATTCACCCCCCAATTTATTGCATAATTTTCCTTGTTCTTTCACTTTATTAAATTGTCTTACGTATTTGAAACTTTTAATTTGCTAAATTCTTTTCTCTTCCCAAAAAAAATTACATTCCTTATCACTATTTTGTATAAAAATGCGATATTCTTCAAGAACTTTTGTTCGTTTAATAAACTAATTACGTTTCTTGTATTTATTGAATTTCGATATTTTGATAAAACCCAATCAATTAATTTCTATCATGTGTGGAATTTTTTATGTAACATCAATTGATTACTTGGTCTTCCTAAATATATAAAAAGGAGATTATTTTCCCACATTTTCAATATATTATACTCCTAATATTTTAATCCTGAATAATTACAGTATTAATAATATATTACATTTCAATTTAGAAGAGTGATTGTTTTTCGGAAAAATAAAGTTAACATCGATATTAAAGTTGCCGCTAATTCGATAAAGGACAAGACAAAATTAATAAAGAAAAAACGCGAACGTCAAGGAAAGCAACATAATAAAATATGTATTTTAATTATGAATTCATGCTTTTAGTGTTTTATTTGACATTCTCTCATTTAGATTAAATATTTCTTTGTAACAAGGTCCTAAGAACGTGATGCGAATTTAATTTCTATTGAAAATGAAAATGTATATATGGTAAATAAAACGTAGATGTTGTTGTTGTGTGAGTTGTTTTTGATGTTGCAAGGGGCAAAACTATTCGAATTATAATATATTATAGAGCCTGAGGTGGTTATAGTTGCATCCAGTTTGTCCAAAAACTAACTAAAAACTACTTAATAGTGTTTCAGCCACTACATAGTTAAATTTTTGCGAAACTCGAGTAACTTTCAGCGGTGGATTTATACATTTTGAAAAAAATCATGAAAAATTCCAGTAATTTAGCTAGTTCCACATGTTTCTAACAAAAAAGAAAAAACTGTAAAGAGAAATATAAAAACGGTAGTTCAAAGTGATGTGATTAAATGCTATGCAGGAGTACGTGCACAAGTAAAATGTTTACTCTTCTTTTCTGTGTGTACGATTTTTTTTTTGAACAGTTTTATGTTGAAATTAGTGTCATCTCAATTGATTTGAATGAAAGTCTATTAGATAAAAATCGTTGCCGTCAAATCTCTGCACTACAACAACAATGTATAGAAGAAGCTATTCGAATTTTATTGGAAATCTATGGTTAGATGTGACGGATTTATAGTCGACTTTACTAGCTATTTACTGAAGATTTAACGATTTTTTTGTCCCTTTTCTAAAACGTTCTGCTTTAGTTGAGCAATTTCGTATAGTATAAAATGACAATTTAAGACTATTTCTTCTTATATCAATCTTATTGTTAGGTAAACATTTATGGAAACAATATGAAATGGTGAAAAATGTGTTATTATTATTATTGTTATGTGCAGTTAACCACACAATTCTTCTATGGCGACACACAGTCAAAACCATAAATCCAGCCTTGATGATCGATAGCTTTTAGATGATTTCTATTTTCCGGTTTCTAGGTCATTTTCGCTATATTGTTTATCAGAGACTAAGTGACAATATTATCACAAGGGTAGGATTGAAATAAAAAAATTTCTTACTCAGAAGAAAATGAAATTTTTTATTATAGACGTATTATAAATGGTATTGATAAGATTGATAATAAGTTGTGACATATAGTAATTTCGAATTTATTTTGAAATTGAATTTTACGGAATATTAAAGTCTACATACGTATACGTATACGTCTGGATAAAAGTATAATTGGCTTAACTTGGATTGTATGTTTCCTGTTTTCTCGTGTTATATTTATATATTTGTCATTCCAGATGTGTTCATTGTCACTTGGAATAAAATAGGAAAGGTAGACAGGTCTCATAATGTGAAAATATTCTTTTTATGTTTGCCAGGATGGTGGTAGTAGTAGTAGCAGTACTGATGGCTGCAACAGGAGGAACTTTTATACACAGATATACAAACATATCTCACAAACTGACACCAATTTCTATCTAGCAGAACACGTTATAATATCTAACACGAATATATGTATATATTGTATGTCAGATATTTTATATGTGAATGATGTTTGTTGACTTCCGTCTATTTGGAAAAGAAATCATGAAAATTTTTTGTAAAGAAAATTTTGTAGAAAATCACGTCTATACAAAGGAAAAAAACCGTAAAGAAAAGTTTGTGTTAAGAAGGCAAAACAGTATAATTTTTCTTCTATCACCCCCATCCTGATTTCTGCCTTAAACCGGTAACAATGCGTGCTTATAATTCAGAATATTGATCGTTTTAAACTGCTCTTGATCCGTGCGATATGAAATACAATTTCAAGTGGTTGAGTATCGTTTACCACGAGAACTTTTAGTACTGTAATCCCCCCTAACCCCTACAAAAAAACTGTAACACTTCCTTTTCTATGTATGAAAAAATTAAATTTGAAAATTTTTGCATTGTAAATTCCCGACACCGAATTTTGTGCAAATTTCTAAATGGAAATATCGAATAATCATGACAAGATTTATTTTCAGTTTGACTGAATGAAGCGGAAAGTAAAATGAAGAGTTGTCACAGCAACAACAACAACAATAACAATCTATCGATTTAAAAATACGTATAGATAGATATCGATGTTCAAACAGAAAAAAAGTCCGTGGGAATAATTCACGACTTGCTAAAATATCTAAATCTTAGGCAATCTTTCTAGTTGGCTTGAAAAGGAAAAGGCCCGAAGGAAAGTCTTTGGGAAAACTTTAACAATTTATTTTGCCACGTAAATCCCTGAAAGCGCACGAGATGCTGTTCCAACATTTACCTCACTACCACTAACATACATAGAAGTATATATGGATGTATTTTTTTTATATAATATTAAATGCAGATTATAAAAGGGTACAGATGTGCCGTCAGAATCGAACTTTCCTATGTAAGAGCTGTGTATTAAAACTGTAATCCTTTTGAATTAGAACTGGTACGTTGCGATAAGGAGTTGTAAAAAAAAGAAACGGTCATATTGGCGAGATGCTTGGATGAGAGGAACTGAACTGCTGTCGTTGGCGTTGTACTCATTTAGATCGTTTTACAACTTGACACTTGCATTTTCCTGATGCCGATCCAATTAGTGGAACTTAACACTGATTCAAGTGATGTTGGAGAACGTGAACAAGAGAAAAAACGAACAGAAAAAAATTGGAAACTGCTCTCA
>JAZBHA010000233.1:83014-97070 GCA_037464855.1 Iselma pallidipennis | reverse complement strand
GAAATGTTATTCAAGATATACCGACTATACGAGCGATGTTATACTATCAAATATATCATACAATTTCAAAGTTGAAATCTCCTAGATAAACGGAGAAAATTCGTTACAAATTCGATTTTTATTATTATTTGTTCTGGTTGATATCGCTATGTTTGGAATAGATTTCTTAAATTTTTCCCTCTTTTATTGATATTTCTGATATTACGACCTAGACATTTTCTCGAAATATATTTGAAAAAAAAAACTTTCTACCTAATAATAGCCACAGAATTATAAATAAATCCATGAATTTATGTCTTAACAAATCCTTTAAGTACGACACACACAAGATCGATTAATTTAACAAGATTATTACTAAATAATTCCATGTAGAATTGTTGAATTGCTCTCCACCACCACAACCCTTATTTTCTTTATTCAAATCTCGTATGTCTGGTATATTCATGTGTATAGTATGTGAGATGGAGCAGATAGAGCAGGTAGGAGCAGGTTCGCGTTTACAAGGTCGACCTTGGCCAGCTACTGAGAACAATAATCACGGGACATTTACCCGACTTTGGCACATTGATCCGTATTTATACTTTAAACTGACCGAACACCAGCAAGCAACCAGCTTCAAGCAACCAACACCAACAACCACATCATCATCATAATCTCTTCAAGCTCTTTTACTTTAAAAAAGAATGTTGCCAGGATAACATCACATTCTCTCTACCTATATACAAGGCACGCAGCACATACACACATAACAACCTTCACTTTTCACTTCTAAATATGATGGATGCTTTTCTTTATAAAAACATATTATATACAGATAATAAAATAACACCGTTTGTTGTTTGGATTTTTCCACAACGAGAACAATGTCCGCATATTATATAGTTAAGATTCACAGTATAAATTTTATATACGTGGGATTTGCAAATGATGGGTCGTCCGTATTTGTTAGCTTGTTGACCACGACTACTACGACGACAATGTTTTGCGAAAAAGTTCAGTTTCGTTAACCTTTTGAAACGACTATATATATTATATTATGTGAATAAAGGCAAAAACACAGACAGTGAGATCATACACCTAACTAGACTTGAATATCTATTATATAATTATCGAGAAAATCAATCTTTGTAATCAATATTTATTGAATAAGCAGTGGTTTACAATGTATTTTAAATATTAAGTATTTCCTCTAACAAACACACAAAACAAGTGGACAAATATTAACAGAATATATTATTTTGTTTTTCTTTTAGACTATACAAGTATTTTCAATTAAAATATATAAGCAATATAGTCAAATTTGGTAATAAACTTTACATGATTCCATCATAAATTTTTCCATTTTCTCAATAAAGTTTACTTTGAATATCAGAAGTTATAAAAATAACAAATAGTCTAGACATAACATGTAGCTTATAAAATTTACTTTACAACACAGAATATATCAAATTATTCAAGCTGCTTTAAATCTAGAGGATGGATAGATAATTATAAACAGGGACAAGCATCAATTTATTACTTATCTTTGATCTAGTTGAGGATGACACACAAATCAACGTGATTAATTATTAAAACTGGCAAGTTCAAATCATGGTATAGTAATGTTTTG
Source organism: Iselma pallidipennis (assembly GCA_037464855.1). Lineage (NCBI taxonomy): Eukaryota > Metazoa > Arthropoda > Insecta > Coleoptera > Meloidae > Iselma > Iselma pallidipennis. The sequence goes on along the minus strand of JAZBHA010000233.1, from coordinate 95,461 downwards.
ATAACAACAATAGATAGAATCTAACAGAAAGAATATAAATTATTAAAACCAAATCACTGTTTATAATAACAATACTAATTTCAACAAAATATATATAACCAAAAACAGAAAATTTCAATATTTTACTTTGATAAATCCACCCACTATAAATTCTGATAATGAAACAAACACAAACACAGGAAAAGCAATGATTGTAGGCGTTCCACACAAATCTTCACTATTAATTATTCTAAATGGATTTTTTTGTATGTGTCTGTGTAACAAAAAAAAACTCGTTAATCCCAACAAGAAAATCCATGCTCATTTTCGTATTTCGCCAGGACAACATAATTAAATTATGATTTAATCAAGTACAGGGAAGAAGAAGATTGTGATTATGATGATGATGATGACGACAACGACGCTGCCGCCATCATTGCCGTCTGTCCCGATATAAACACAACACAACAAATACAACCGGAAACCAGTCAAGTCAACAGCAATCTCATAAAATGAAACACAGCTAGGAGAAATACAGGACAAGAAAAAAAAACACACCAACAGGATAATATGATTAAGGATTTTAACCGTAGAGAAGACGACAGTTATGACACTCTAAATATTACATTTATATATGGTATAAATATATAAAATGTGATCGTTAAAAATAATATTTACATTTATAACGAAATCTATGTCAATTTAATTTAAAATACAGACAAATTAAATTATTGCAATTATTCATACTTTCAATTTTATTCAGGATAATATTTGAAGTTGTCTTTTTTGGGTTGCAGACTTCTTTTTAACATCGATTTATCATAAATATTATTTATTATCTGTGAAAGTTTTGATATAATTTTTTTCTTGCTTCTTTTTTTTTTGATGAAATTGTGGAATGATATTTTAAAGTCTGAATTAACCACTACCAAGCGGATTTCCTTTCAAAATCCACTCAAATCAACGAAAATAAATTAAATTTAGCTATTCGAGAAAATGAGGTAAAACATTATTTATAAATCTAATCAATCTAAAAATGATGGAGTAAGTGTGTTTTTAATTAAAAAGAATAACCTGGGAGAAACAATGAATGGATCTAAGTTTTGTACACCCTCCACAACTTTCAACTCACCACCACTCAACACAACCACTCGTCTCACTTATTACTAAAGTTTTGTTATAAAATAATCTAATTTGTGGGGGCGGGATGTTTTAATAATAATAATAATAATAATAATAATGACATTAATATAAATTCATAAAAGATGTAAGCTTCTTCGGAGTTTTGAAAGTGAAAGTCGTTGTTTATTAGATAAACTGCTTTAGATTCGATGGTCCTTAAGTAGAGAGAGAGAAGATCGACCATCATCATCATCTCTAATGTAGGCAATCTAAACATATGGTTATTTTCAAATATCTTAACTACTGAAATTCAGATAGGTAGGTTCTTTAATCATATATTTAAACATAATTAATTTGAATAGAAATGTTTCGATAATAAATAAATAAATTCAACATCTCCTGAGAGAGATGTTAGATATTTAGAGAGTGAAATTCCATACAACACCTATAACCATTAGGTAGGTATTTGTTGCCAATTTGCATGTCTTGTTTCATTCAATTATATTTAACAAGACTTTTTAACATACAAATAAAAGCAACAAAAACTGATTGAAATATGGAGGCACCACAAAGAAAATATTGAAAATACAAATAAATATCCTGTTAATGATCGGTATCAGAATGGGAAAAATTTTCACCCTTCATATCGGTAAATATGGCTCTATTGTTGATTCGGTGAAAAGCAACATCTACCCCCGAAATCATCAATTCCAACAATCAATCACCGTCCCATTTTCAAGAGGCACATGTTAGTTATTAACAGAAAAAGAAGGACCATAAGTTTCCGGCAGATGTTGTTGCACTTACAATTTCTGAGAAGAACGAAGATTTTTCTACAGGAAAACGTAATTTTTTCTCAAGAAAACACACGTATCCACAACAAAACAGGATAGATTGCATTTAGATGAATGTGTGACCTACAAATATATCACGAATCAAAAGACACAATTTGCATTTTAAAACAAAACTAATCAAGATTGAATTTCTTTCAAGCAAACAGTTATTGGAACAATAATGTTGATTCAAAGGAGAGAATGTAGTTTTTCTTAATAATCAAAATACATGTAGGTACGACAATACGTATGTATAGTAAAGGCCACTGTTGCGTGTGTGGCTATATTCATTACAAAAACTACTTTCACTTTCAAAAAAAAAAACTACCATAAGAACTAAACATGGCTCCCATGACATCATCTTTTCGCTAATATCACACCCATCCACCATGGAATTGAGGCTATTAGAATACTTAAAACAATAACATTTAAAATTATAAGAAAAAATATATATTAAACTGATAGGAGTAATTATTATTATTACAATAAAAATACGATTTGATAAAATGAAAAATAATAATAATAATAATGACGTAATTTCAATATTGCACAAATGTGCAATAGAGTAAAGTTGCTATTTTGCCATACGAGATAATCCAACCAAGAAAGGATAAAGAGAGAGAAGTGGGCGCGGTATAATAAACCGAGGTCAGTTTTATAATAAAGAGAAAGAAAACTTTTTATTTAGAAGGACAATTATAAAATGAACAACAAAATACTAAAAGAACAACAAATTGCGCGCAAAGGCGGAAGAAATTCTTCAAAGGAAGTTTATTAATAATTTTTTTTTATTTTTATTTTTTAAAGAGGATAATAAACACACAATTGATAATAACGGATGTTTGATTTTCCTCTCTTTACATAACTTGGTAAAAAAAAAATAGAGAACGACCGTAAAGGTCGACAACAATAAGATAATGGCATACAAATACTATTTACTTCAAGATAAGAAGTCTATAATAGGAAATTTCAACCTAAATTCAATAAAAGCCTTTAAGTTCATATTGGAAAAAAATAATTGAAAAACTTCAAAATTTTTTCAGTAAAATGGAATTCTTTGATAATGAAAGCATTTATTCTATGGATTACAATAATACCAAGTTGAATGAATCAGTGATAAAATAAACGGTACTATCAGTAAGTAAATTACAGGATAAACAACAACTTATAGTTCATTCTTTATTTATAAAACAATCTTATTTGGAAATTCCACAGAATAACGAATTCTACGAAAATTAACTAATTTATTCCTTATAAATAAGCAATAATTATTATTATTGAACCTGACGATAGCAATTGATTCAAATATTAACGTAAAACCTCATGATTTCGGCATATTTTCCGGATTATTCATACTATAAGCAATGATATAAAATGGTAAAAATAATGTGTCTGACTGATCCAGATTTAGCCCAGCAGCAATCCCATTTTTTTTTCAATTTCAATCTAACTTCTTTTTTTTATAAGTGAAATAAGTTAACAACAATCTACAGATAAATTGTTTATAAACAAAAGAAATTATCTGTAACATATACCGATTATTATTTTTATTCACCGAAAAGCAACAACATTGCGAAAGTAAATACGGATAATATTCAACTGATAAACCAATTTATTTACCTCAATGTGGATTTTCCTTGCGAGGATATTTAAACGTAAAGGATAAAATAACAACCATATTTCAGGCATACCTTTATTAATCCGAAATAATAATTATTATAGTAATTTGTAATTAGTTCTAATTTGAAATTTGAATAATAAAGGAGGAATTCCTATGTTTCCTTTGTTTTACAACAACGATGTTCTATTATTATTAATTGCGTTTACTTGTTATCCTGTCCAATTTAATTGAATGTGGTTATGTAGGAGAACAAAACGACTTTCTTATATGTATATTAAAAACCAATATGTATAGTAATATACCTCTCTCGCGTGTAACAACAACCGGTTGACATTTTACTCATTAAAAGTGATCTGAAAATATCTTAACTTCAACATTCTTGAACAACATTCTTTATGAGTTTTTTGAAAAATACAAAATAAATTATAACGTAATTTTAGAACAAGAAATAGACATGACTTTGTTTTATCAAAAAATGTGGTTTTCCTTCCCAACAACAACAATGAAACGAAACTGATAATAAACAAGGTAACAACACAAAATTGAAAAATGTCTGGAAATCCTTGCTGACAGATTTCTTTTAAGGAAAAATAGTAACTCAATGGGAAAAATGTGGGAAATATTGGTATTCCTATCTGTCTGTTCCAGACGAGTTTCTAATGAAATATATGTTTTTTTTGCACTTTGTTGTTGACCATTGCAAATAGTAAACAAGATCCTTTTAAAGGAAATTATGTTACGAAAACGCATTTACATTGAATCATTGCCAAACGATACGCCTTTTTATTTTTATTTTTCTGAAATTTCAAATTTATTGTAATTTTTTATGAACAGATTCAATAAAAACAAAACTGAAATCGGTATGGTTTTTATTTTAAATACCCGACTGTGTTGTTTTTTATGAAACAAAGGATCCATTGATTGGAACGTGACAAGGTGAACGTTATTGGGAAATTTGTAAGGATTAGTAATAGGTGCGATTTGAGTTATCAACGCCACCACTGTCGTCACATTGTATGTCATACGTGCATAAGTTGAGGAAATATGTGAAGCAAGAAATTGTGATAAGAGGAATTTATAATAAAGTTTTATAAATATTTTTTCTTTTTTTTTTTTAAATTATCTTTTATAAAACATAATGTGGATGTTTCTGAAGAACAAGTCAACATGTCACACTGTTCGTTTTATTTTATAAATAACCGTCGTGTCTGTGCACCGTCCTTGAATACTCATGAACCGTTAAAACAAGAGTTTGTTACATGTTTGGTGCCTACCACCATTTCTTTGTTTGTCTTTTTGTGTTTCACGACGAATAAATAAAGAGAATATTTGGAGAAATTCAATAGAAATCACCTCAAATTTTGTGTACCCTCCCTATCTACACACATGCATACCTCTACGAAATCGAAAAACACTTTGAAAAGCTCCATTCTAGCTGACAACAAACAAAGCGCCTGTGGGAGTAACGAAAGAGGAGAGGAGAGAACAACATAAGGATGATGATGAGGATGACGACGAGGACGAAGTGGAGAAAGAGGAAATGAATATATAGAGCTTAGGTCGCGGCAGCGGGGTTAACCACCCCGAGACAAATATTTCAAATTGCACAACTCACCTTGAAGTCGCCATGCGATCCATAAAACAAATCGCCTGATAAGCGAAGAGAGCTTTTATAGTCCAATAGGTGGTGCACAAATTTAATAATTAATTACAATTATTATTATTATTATTATTAATTAAAAAATATATAATTTTTTTTGAGAAATTCTGGAAAACTACAGAGAGTAACAATTATTTTATCAAAGACACAACAACAACAAACTTTTTTATTTAATTTATTATAAATTATTGTTATAGATATTATTTTAGTTTTTTCTTTATTATTATTATTTTTTTTTTGAAAAAATGTGCGTCCGGATATAACGATATAACCTCACCAGCGTTCCGCGTTACAATGAGCTCTGGTTGGCGCGGGAACCGGTCGCTGTGATGCCGGCTAGGACAGGAGGGGAGGCGGCACCACGTGGGGACTGCGCGAAGGGGCCCCGAGTCTCTTGTATTGACGCAGCACCCTGCCGATCACCCCACCCCAATTATAATCACATGGATAATTATACCTGGTCAATGACGGTGTGGCTATGGTGTTGGTGGCGTCGTCGTCCTCACCATTGCCATATCCATGATATCATTGGTATTCCTGACACTACGACGACGATGCGCACCCTATGTGACCGGTGTTTGACCCTGCAACCCTGCACGGATGCCGGCGCCGTGCCTCACCCATACAACAACAACAACAACAACAACAAGAACAACGACGACGACGACGACAACGGTGACGATGACAGATGGACCTTCAACAAGTGCCTGTTGTTAAAGTATAGCTTTTGCTGTCTTCGAAAACACCAACACACCTGACTGTAATAAAACCCGGCAAAATTTCAGCTTGTCCAAGTACCGCCCCCGCATCATGTTTTTACCCCCACCAGTATATACTGCCACCACTGCTACCACCGCCACCACGACTACCCCTAAAAACAATTGCGACGTAGAAATGAAACCGGAAAAAACTCGTCCATTGACGAATCTCGATATCAATTCAAGGTATTAAGAATGTCGTTTTTTATTAAAAATCTGTGATTAATCACCGAGTTTCACAACAATTTCCAAAGCTATATTACATACTTGCTTGAAGGAATAGAAATGAAAGGGATAGAAAGATATGAAGGGGTTTATTCCGTTATAATCCTCATATAATGGAAAACTTCTCTTTTTTACAAATCGCTAATTAGTTTTACAGATTCTTCCATAATTAAACAAAAGTGATAACTAATTGTACCATAGAGGTAGGTATAAAATTTGAAAAAAAACCGATGGGGTCATTGGTCTTTTGTAAATTGAAAATCTATAAATTTCTGGAATATCATTTAAATCTTCTAAGAATAAAATCGATTCTATTTAAGAGTCAAATAAACATTGATCCATTTAGTTTATGGAAACTGTTCTCAAAAATTTACTTAAAACTTTCAAAGTACGTATTTATCCGGTTATTACGAACTTAAAAGCGTCGTCGTTAAAAGCGTGGAAGATTGCACCCAACAACAAAAACACATTAACAAACTGCCACTAGGCAGATGAAGCTTAAGGCTGTTGGATACCTAACGCTTTCAGGACCCTCACAATCTATTTACCTTTGGTGTACGTCACTGACAAGTTTCGGCCCCTCGATCCCAATCGTTGGATCCGCCACTGTATTAACAAAACCAAAATTGGACAAAATTTGATCGGGTGTTTGAAAGTTCAGCAAAAAAAAACACGGTTTCATTAGCAGAATGATTGTGAATTTTTAATTTTTCTAGAAGCAATTTGAAGGAAATGAACCGGAAGTGGCAATTCTGTACAAAAAAAAATCTAACCTTCTGGTGACCTTTTGAGATTTTTCAAATTTTACATGTAATGAATAATGAAACATGAATCATTAAATATTACACGTGAATATTAACAAAATTAGTTAATTATTAATTAATAAACATACAAAAGAGAAATGTTTGCCGGTAATCCCGCCATAAATCTAACCTAACAAATCAAAGACTTACCATAAGATTGTTGAAAATTCTTGTCACTTGATGGATAATGCAGATTAAATTCGAGAAAACTCACTTAAGTCTATTTTAACACTACACTTTTCATTAAAATACGTTTTTCTTTTTGTAAAAACAATTTTCCGGGGCCGGTTAAAAAAAAAACGGTTCCTCGAAATTCACAATGAAAATTAACACGCTGACCAACGTAGAAAAATTGACAAATTCTCATTAATTATCGTGGTGGGGGGCGCCAGGTGACCAATCAAAATTACGATCGAAACAGTCCTACCAATTACTGGAAAATTTGAATTTTGCCCCATTATTATTATTATTTATGGGTTACAACTTTTTTTAATTGTAACGTTTTTTTTTTGTGTAAATTACAGGAATACGGTATACCGTTAAATATTTTACGTGATTCACGGAGACAAACGTTACAGTTCTAAACAGATACGACAAAATGGAATTATTATTATTATTACTTTTTATTTGATGATTTATGATAATGAAAAAATTGGCACCTGTAACTCCCTGTTGTTGTTTATCTAATTAATTTTTTAAATCGATTGATATTTATTAATTCATTAAGGTAAAAGTTACTATTTCATTAACTACTGAAATATTAATTAGAAATATTTCTTGGCTACGCAATTTTAATTTTTTCTTCTCAGTTTTCATGATAATGAATTGTAGGTTTTGTTGATTGAATAATTACATATTTGTGTAATTTTACAGAAAGGTAAAATTTTAAAGTTTCTAAGAATCTATATCGAGATCAACCAATATTTGATATTAACATAGTTTCCGATGTATGTATGGTAAAGTTTCTATTTTATGCCCCGATGTTTGTGTATACGTATTAAAAACATGTTACACAAGATTTTCTGGATATATGTTTGTTGTTTTAAGCTTGTAATAGATTTATACCATCGACAATGAAATTGCTGTTGCTCGTAGAAACTAACCTAGCGTCATTATTATCTATAGAGTAGGCATTTGAATGTATGCTATGTGCATATGTGTTACGGAGAGTCGAAGGTCTCGTCAGCAACGACGACGACGACGACTACGACGGCGACGTCGAAGAGGCGTTGAAGTCGGATCAATACAGGAAACGCCATGGGACTCGTCGAAGGACATTGCCGTGTCCAAGTCCCCTCTATCTATTTTGTAACATGTAGGCGTCAAACAATCATGACACTAACCGAATTGATAATAGTCCCACACGTTTAGAGATGTTTTGTTAATCTGCCTCCTGGCTCAACTGTCATTGCCCTAAAACACTCTGTATATGTTTTTAAAGGCCCTTGATATCAACATATGCATGTATAGACTATAACCATCAATTTTATTTTTATCCTGAACTGTGGATGTTTTTTGTTTACATATGGATAACATCAGCATGCGTTCAGTAGGCCGTATGCACTCTACGACATACAATGTAACAAAGTGGTTTTTGGAACCAAAACTATTGAGCCTTGTTCTAATAACGAACCAGCTTTATGCAAGGGAATTAATAATAAGAGTGAGGTCGTTCGATGAATTGCGACGCAATTCCCAGAGAAACGCCCGGCGTCTGTATCCTGCTTTTTAACAAGCCTGGAAGTGTCGCCAACAATCAACTTTTATCAATTTTATTATAAAATGACGTAGGAAATTTCAGATTCTTCTAGATTTTATTTCCTATTTATATAACAGACAGTTTTCAAATCAATTTCTTTTGTATAGCTTTGACAACAGGATAATTGCCTATTTAACCCGGGTGAGAGAAAAAAAAAATATATATAACGGAAAGTGGCTTTTCTATTAATAATAATATTATCAGTATATCAGGACCGGCTTTGAGACTCTCGCCTTATGTTACCTTAACTAGAATAAACACATTTATCAACGTCATGGTCCAAAAATAAAATATTGATGGGTTTGATATCTTTATCGTTAAAAGTGGGTCGAATTTGTGTCGCAAAAAATTACCAGACTGGGGTTGGCTTTATTTTATTACAAAAAAAAAAACACTACACATACATATATTTATACAATATAATTAGAATAAATACTGTGTTTAATTAAAGAGAATCGAAGGCGTAAACCGAAACCTTATCTAATACTTGAATTTCGGAAGCCTCTCTCGTGTTATTTTGCAAGATGTTTCATTGATGAATAACCATCCCCCTATACCTAAACAACAATAACAACAACAAGAAGAAAAGGAACAAAGGTATAGGGAACTTGTTGGAAAACATAAAAGGGCTCTCTGTTGTTTGTTCATTTTACATAACATTGATAATTTCGTTCAATTATATAATACAAAATAAAAACATTCTATTCGATCGGGAATTATTTCTAATTAGTTTTGTTCCTTTATTTTGGACGATAGAAGGATAATAGATATAATTTCGTCGTTTTGTTACATAAACTCTAGATTATTTCGGTGGTTTCTTCTATTATTTTCTAGACAAAACCTTTATTTATCTATTCAGGGCCGGTTCAAGGCTTTGAGCCTACTAGGTGGTTGCACCAAAATTCAGTGTTATCTGATCTAATCTAACAAATGTGCCTCTCTAGGGGCGCCAATGTACTAGAGCCAGTCCTATACCTACTTGTACCTGATAGGGCCAGTTTTCACTCGAACAGGAGATGTTTTCGGTTAAATTTTTGCTAAATATTTCAATTTTTTATAAAGTTTTATTTGTGATAATAGAATTTATGAATAAATAAAATATACTCGATAAATAATTGAACAAAAGGCTTTTCCAACAATTGCATCTACGAATGTATAGAAATCTATTCAGTGTTCGTTTATATTGATTCTTTTTTGCACTCAATTTTCAGTAATTTATCGTTGCTAACCCGTTTTATATAAATTGTGTATGTTATTTTCAAAAATTATTGTAAATTGTTTTGAAAGGTCAAATCAATTCGAATTTGTGCACGCTGAAAATAGATTTATAAATGCAAAATACATACTATAAGCTGATTCATCATCATATTTCATATTAATAATTGAAAATTACCAATAGGATTTTGTAATTGAAATAAGTTTTCTCAACTTGTATTTTGTAAATAGTTACAATTTTTAGTAAGTGTGTACTTGGTAGCTTATATTGACCTAATTTTATTTCTGGATATTTTGTTGTAAACACCGGGAGAAGAAAAAAAACCAAAGGAAAAATCCCCCAGGACGAACAAAAAATTCCACAAACTTTGATTATTATATTTTAAAAGCAGACGAACACACATACAGAGTGTCCTACCTATCGTCCTCGCTTGTTAACAAAAAATCAACAAATTCAGGACAAATACTAAGATTTTTCTAGATTAGATTCAATATAACAGTGGATTACTTTAAAGTCGATTGAATAGACAGTAAATAGTTGAATAAAAACATGATTTTGGGTAGGTAGTTTCGGTGGGACTTGATGTATAAAGTGGCAGCCACAAAATCATTATTTCACAATTTTATCATTACTTTTCATCCGGTTTTCCTATCGCAGACACGTGGCATTGTTAAATTTTCTTACCCATATCTTTACAATAACTATCTACATATTGTATATTTATTCCATCAAATAGGATAATTTATTACTTGTGTGATTTGTATGAGACATCTTTCTTGCCGGTAGATATTCATTTTCGAAAGAAACAGATCTGGTCTCTTCAACATTCTTTGTGCTGTCTGTTTAGAAACGTTTTCGGGCAAGTTTGGAAAGATGAAAAATTGATCTGACATTGGCCAGGTATATATCGTATATGTATGAGAAATGTTTGGACCCATCCCTTGGGAGATGGGAGATCCTATAGCACTACATATAAACGACCACATTTCTGTGGGTATAGGTATTGGATTTTTCGGTTCTATCGAATGTGTTTCGACCACATTATCTGACACTCTTAGTGGAGGTAATTAAAATTCGTAAATTTTAATTGAGAGACTTACAAATGATGATTTCTTTTTTTTGTTGCGAGATCTACAATATAGAGAATTTTTTCCTTCTTAATTCAATAAGAAAGGGTGCCCGCCTAAAATTCCATTATTTTTTAAGTTTATTGTTTTTCCGGCTATTGTTCTTAGAGAACAGTTCAGACAGGCTACGAATGACATGATGCGGGTATTCGGAGAAATTAAAATTAAGACTAATCGTTTGCGTCGCAGCCAGTTTCAGTTACTATACTTGAATTAATTCAAGCATTTGGAACAAAAGCCTAGAAAAAACCATACATATACACGATTCACATTGTCTGACTTGGTGGTATAATCATCCACTCTCTCTCCTTTTAATACGGAAAGAGGATCGATAAGTTGGTCCTAGTGCTTTCAGTTATAGACTAAAATACGACGAAAAAAGCGCCTGGATTAAAAGCTCTATGTTTTTTTAACAAGCAATACAATCTGAATTCTCAACATTTTCAAAACGGTAATCATATTCGGACAAGATCAATATCCGACGCAGACAAAAGTATCGTTGCAGCAGTAACAGAAAACAGCAGCAGCAGCAGCAACATCAAACAAGAGGAGAACAGCAAGGACCAGCACCAAAGAAGGGGAGACGGTTGCTATAGTTGAGTCCCCCCATAGCAACGCTACGCCATCGCTGTCGTCGACGACGAGGACTTTAGTGTGTAGAGAGTAGAGAGGTTGTGGGAGTGGGCCAATATATTGAGAGAGGGTTTGTTTGGCCCGGGAGTTATGGTAGGCCATGGATGGCATCGGCCTACGCACATTTGAACAACCCTCAGCGTGCTATATCGATCTTGAGGGCAACACGAATGGTGCAACGAAAAACTCGCAAGTTGGGAACTAGCTGAATTATTATTGTAGAATAGTCTTCTCATTCATGTTTTTTTAAATAGAAGAAACCCAAATGGGATTAGGTGTTCCCTTTTGTTTCGGCTTTATGAAACTTGTATTGTATTGGCTCGTTTAGATTATTGGAAAAAGTTACTGGTGTGTTAACAATTAATTTGTGAGTAAAGTTAAGAACTTTTAGTGAATTTTTTAAAAACAAGAAGCTATTCGAATGTAAAATTAGCCGTATTTGTCACGGTATTACGTTGAAATTTGTTCTCAGTTTCGTTACTTTGAAATATTATCTTAAAAACCCTTCAATAAATATTTAATTATTTTTCGGATAGTTTCCAGAGATAGTAATTTAAACGGATACGTTCTTGAAATGATCGTTAGATCTTCCATTAGACGGCCGTCCATAAAATAAGCTGTATTTTATGTTTCGATAATCGATAAAACATGAACCACATCAACTTATATTGTTGGTATGTGTTTTCTTTTGCACGAAATGCACTCGTCCAT
>JAZBHA010000233.1:68216-82909 GCA_037464855.1 Iselma pallidipennis | reverse complement strand
AACTGACTACCAGGCGTTTTTCTCTCATTTGCATACCTGTGAACGGGTATTGAGAAAATTGTAGAGAGGATTTAGAGCTTTTTTTATAGCCAGCTCACACACGTACACATACGGGATGGATTTTTTCAAGGGATTAGGGTCGTCTAACTTGAACTGCTCAGCTGGTACCCCCCCTTTTTCTCTATAACACTTACTACCATGGAAAAAAGGAAAACTTCTTGCAAAAGGTGACCATTGGGTGAATTAACAATAAAACAACAGTCATCTGGTTGTTATTTAATACAACTCCAGTTGGCTGTTGTGGATTCGTTGTTCTTTGTCTTGTCAAAACGGCTCAAGTTAGTCCTGTCAATATGGGTGGCCTTCTTGAATGACACGATTTCGGCGTTCGTTTCAACTAAAATTCATGACTCGATTCAGTTTTAACAACCCGAAAAAATAAAAATAAAAACGTATAAAAGAAACAAGAAAAATCCGTATAAACTACGGTTTTTGAAGGAGGAAAAAGGGATGAAATTTTGTTTGATCATTAGACTTTGTAAATATTTGTTTTGTTCACAAGTTTAGAACTAGAAAATGCTTTAGCTTACATATTCTATGCACGACCATCAACGGTTTCAATGTAAACACGTATACCTGGGATTATAGTCGACACCTTTAACATTGTTACATCTTTATAGCCTCGTAAATAAATTTCATACAACTCAAATCCCGCACGGATACCAACGACTGAATTGAAAATGGACTCCTATACGTATATCCATCTGTATATATGACGATATCTTCCCATAACAACCAGAAGCGACAAAGTTACTAAACCAGGAAGAGAACAGAGCTCATTAAATACCTGAGATATAATAATTGTTGACAAAAATTAACAATCGAATCGAATGTTGAAAACGACCCCAATTTCATTGCAACAATCTTCAGTTGATTATAAATTTATGAAGAGGAAATTACCTACCGTTTGCTCTTAAAAGTTTTTCAAGTTAATTAGTGAGTTTTTCGATGAGGAAAAACTCATCAGAATACCTCCCTAGCCGGTTTTCCCTCAAATTAATAATACAGGCAAAAAAATTTGCCAATCATTCAGTAGGTATATATTGTTGAGATTTCCTAAACAGGATAAATACAGGACTATTTGGAAAACGTGGGGGACAAAAAAATTAAAAGATTCGTCAAGCATTATTCATTCCATAAATGTGATTTGTATAAATCTAACTTCCAGATTTCCAATGAGCTGACCCTGGATTCGTTATGAATTTATAGGATTACAGGTATAAATCTTGTCGTGTTGGTAATTGACAATGGTATTATGTGTGAAATGTAGATCGGAAAATGGGCTGAATGTTGTTATTTGTCTGCCAGCGAATTAGTCAAATTGACGTTCCTTGCAAAAAATATAATCGCTATCATATAGGTGTACCTACACGTGTATGAAACATAATGCTTGACTGATAACTGTTCGATAAATTTCTATTTGTCTATCAAATATTACGAAATTTGCATAAATGTGTTTATAAATGGGAATTAATTGAAATATTCTTCGAAATTACCAATCGGCGGTTGTTGTTACTCAGTCTGTTGCCTATAAATCAAATGAAATTTAAAGGAATGTTTACGTCGATATAATATTTACAGAAGTGTTTAGTAAATATTAACAAATCGTAATTGAAACGTATTTAAACGTAAAATAAATTAGACCAAATGAGAGATAAACTTAACATTATAGATAGACGATCGTCGTAGTGGTCGATTTTCAAAAGTTATAACAACAATTTTGTAGATCGTGCGTAATTAACGTCCCAGCCAACTTCCTCCTTGCCAGAACTTTCTCGGTAATTTTAAGGGTTGATGGAACCTCCTGGAAGTTCACATAGTTCTAAGTTGTGAGTCATAGACCATAGAGGATTAAATGTTTAATTAGTTCGTTTCATTTGGAGATTTATTAGAAATTTTGTTAACTTATCAAAAATTTTCACTTTCGTATGGAATTAATGAATTAAAGTTAAAATGTAAGTATGAGAACCGTGTCCTTTTTCGGCTGGTTATTATACTAGATATTTTGGTATCTATTCGGTTGAATTGCGAAATTATTGATCACAGGAGGACCGAGTGAAAGTCTCTCCCTTGTCGAGGGTAAGAGCCAAGTTGAGAAACTTGGGGTGGTTATGAATATAGAAATCCAAGTCGATGTAAGAAAACGAAGATAGCACGGCAAAAAAAAATTGAATTATCTGAAAGCTTTGACGACAATCTAAGTGTAGTTCACTTTGATTTCTCAAAAATTTTTAAAATCGTTAAAGATTACGTTATAAAAGTGAATGAAAGTAAAATGGTATTGTGTTGTATGGAAGACGGTATGTGGTAATGTCGTTTTTGTTGTTGTTGTCAGTGTTAGTGGCGGTGGTGGTGGTGGTGGTGGCAGTGGTAGAGAAAAGGAGCAGGTCCAACGAGAGATATTCCTTTGTCTGATCGACTCTACGCAGCCCTCACTGTGAAATCAATGAAACTGGCAACGACGCCTCGATTCACTCTCTGCCACTGACAACGCCATGATTGCCGGCATACTACACACATTCACATCAAAACTAAACGAAGATGGAAAAAGAAAGAGACACATATACACACACACACACACATTTTTCCAGACAAATCGATTGAAAACACGAACTTCACGAGAATATTAAGGGTGGCGGTGGAAAAAATATAGTATGACTTTGTTACAATCATAACGTTCCACCCCAGTTAGTACAGCGATATTGGGAGGACGTGCACATATCTGACAACATCACTATCGTTGGAGTTTTTTTTATAGAAATCCAGAAAAAAAACCGTCTATTATATAATGTCTTCTCAACGGGGCGGAAACTACAGTTTCGATAAACTAGAGGTTTAATTTCCGGTAGGAAGAACTACCCAGTATGGCATATATCCGTTAGCTGTTAATTTGGCTTTTATCGTACACAGTACACCCAATGGTGCTTTGTTTTCCTTTTTTTGTTTGATAGTGAGTGTTAGGAGTGTGAATTTGGAGAAAAACTGCGTCCTGTTTAAGCTCGAATTTTTGGGTGTACGTGTAGGTCACGGTTGTGTATAGGGAGAACAAAGCGCGTAGTTCGTAGTTCATGAAAAATCTATGACCGTTCTGTTTCAGTATGTATGGTGGTGTTGGTTCAGGCCAGTAATAAAAGTTTTACTTTTGCACGGTTGGGGTGCAAATGGCTATAAATTGCTTGGCCAGGTGACAAAGAGAACTCATTGGAGATTCATGGGCTTTGTTTCTGATACTGCATGCTACACAGGAGGATATAGTTTTATATATGGATCAGTTACGTTACCAAATTCATGACCAACCCAACTGTTCACCATTTCAGTGAGCAACAATATTTCAATACGTGTAATAATAAAATTTAGATCTGCTTGATGGATACGGTTACGGTTCGTTGAAATTCCTCCCTACTCACTTCGGTTCAGTTTCTTATAATTTATTTAAAAAATAAAAATACTAACTCTAATAACTACTAAGGGCATCGTTTTAAATCATACTCATTATAAGAATGAAACATACAATTACGCGACTAGTCAGTTTCGTTGCAGACAAGGGCAAAGCTCAGGTCGATGTGTTTTGCGCCCTCCTCCTTTCTCTTTCCTTTATACTGTCCTTTACTACACATTATATCCTTATCCTATTCACCCAAGTGAAACTGGAAGAATTTGATGGTGGAGATGTTTATTAGAGAATGGAAATACTGGAGCCGGTCCTGGTTGGGTGTCACTGGCCGTGGTGGCATGCGGCTGCGCAGGAAGGGGGCTCGCTACGCCGCCACCTCTGCCAAGGCCAGAACTTACCTGCCACATCTACAACTTCTTGTAGTTTTCATTGTTCAATGCAATTACTGTTTTGGGTTGTTATTTAGTAAAGGTGTTAATTTGTGCCGAAAAGGCTATCGATAAAATTGCGGCAAAAAAAAATCGTTTGAGGGTTTTCTGATTTTTTTGTGTGTTTTTTTGTTGACTAGTCGCGTCGACTGTATAAGGGAGAGGTGGACTTCCTTTTACGGTCTGATTGTTAGATCTTTTTTTGTCGGAGCCAGCTAAGGTGGAGAGGTTGTAGAGAATTTCGGATAAACAAAGAAGATTTCTACATCAAATGGTAGTAATATGGAATTCAATCATTTTTGATGGTCGGATTTAATAAAAACATTGCCGACTCTTTGGTAAAATTATACGCTCATCAAGCAGCGAAATGCTTTTTGTTTGTACATACGAAATAATAATCCTTTAGGAATGACTAGAAATAGAAGGATATATCAAACAAAATTTGATGGAAATCGTCAAATTTATGCAATCCTGAAATAGTTTCTAACTAATTAATAAGACATTATACAGCTTCCCCACTTGTCTCTCAATCGTTCAAGATTGTCGTGTGAAATGAGCTAATTAATTGTTAACTTCTCTAATTAAATAAGATACTATGAATTGATTAGGCACTTCTTTTTTTTACGAGTTATATTCAAGAGACTAATGGTCGATTGTCACTAATTTTCTGCTCGTGTCTGGAAAGAAAATTGCCGGTTTTTCGAATCGTTATTATTATTATTACTATTATTCTTATTAATGATATCAGTTTTGTTGTTGTTGTTGTTGTTGTTGGAATGCGTTATTTTGGGTACACCACCTGCCTGTTGAAACGCACGTCACTGTTTAGCCACACCTGCTCTGATAACCGAAACAACCGCCAGAATTTTTGGTTGTGGGTATCTATAGATAGAGAACAACGTTATATACCAAAACGGTACAGGGATCGCATCAATGAAAGAGAGAAAGGACCCACATTCAGTTATTGACAAAAGGCGAAATGTTGATAACACGCAAATAAAATTGGTATTTTTTTTTGCCTTATTGATTAAATAATATCGATTGAAATTTCAAACAATTGCTTTTATATGAAATCAGATCAACCGAACTGATAACACAACATGTTAAAATACAATACTATGTTCGAATATACATACTATATACGGTTTTATGGAAATTGGAAATTTGCATTTTTACCATCAAATATGGTGTATTTGTATTTATAAAAATTTATTCGTGTTTCTGATAATTACCGTGGTATTGATTTGCATATATTGTGTTTTTTTTCTTTATTTGATCCTTTCAACGTACCTACATATATGTAGACAAAAATTGTAACGAAAACAGTATATCGTTCGGTAATTTTCCGGTAAAACTGAACCATTTAATTGGTTCTTTGTTATTTTAACGGCCATTTGAAGGGTGCCAGGTGTTTCCTCAAAAACGTTGATGACCTCGTAAAAAATCTCGCAATATTGCCGAACAATTTGCGGAAAAATCCTGTCAGAATTCCAACAACCTTTTGTTTCACCCAATTGTACAAATAATTACCAAATATAGCAATTTAACAGTTAAATTCATACAAGAAAAATATCGTTAATTTCTTATAACTATCTTTCCTTTTTGTGCAAATTTTAAAACTTCGGAAAGTATGAAAATAGAAAGCTCTTTCTCTAATATGATGTAAATGTTATCAGTGATTTCGTAAGACACCATAGGCCACAATAACGATTCTATAAAGTAATTTCCTTTCTAATATACGTTTACGGATTGTTGAGCAATGCACTTTTATTACTTGATTTGTTACACGATCCAACAATGGCGGATGCGCCGCAACGAGAAATTGCGAAAATCATTATTACCATAAACATAAATTTCATAGCAAGTACCCATTTAGAAAATTACCCATCGAACTAAATATTATTTTGATCTAGCTCGCCTTAAATAGACTAAGGGGATTTGGTTCTTATAGATTTTAGGGGTAGATCTACTACACCACCAACTGAAACAACGTGGGTGGTATAATAGCTGGTTTGATGAGTTTTCTTGCTTATTGTATTACTTTCGTTTTTTTTTAAATTTCTATATTGTTGGCATCGTTTTAATGTAACAAAAAAAGATTTTTATAATCGTATGCAGTGAGTTGTATTGTGTGATCAACTGGAAGATGAATTGGAGTGAATTTATTCGTGATATAAAACCAATTGAATTGTCGAGATCTTGTTCGATTTAAGCGCAACTTAATAAAAGCACGAGAAAGTTGTAGAATGTGTGTGTGTGCTATACATATAACAAAGAATATATTTCGAATTCGTGTTTAGTATCTGTACTGTAGAGGTGGAAGGGAAAAAAAGAGGGAAACCAGTCGAAAATAGCGTCCGACCAGTACTTTGAATGACTATAAATAAATTACGACAACCCCAAGGGATTGAACAACCTGTGTTGTATTCGATTTTGGTGGACATACAGGCGTTTTGGTTTTCGGTATACAAACACATTATCTGTGAGTTGATTAAATGGAGGCTTTCCTAATGCAATTGATTGTCTAGCTATACCTACCTATACTAGTTTAAAATAGGCGACATTTCAAGAATTCACCTCGAATTCAATCATTTCCTATAAGTATTATGAATTGGTAGAAATGTAATTTAAAATCCCCCTTAAGCAATTCTAATGATTATTACGTCTATATTGTATCCATTCTTTTGAATTTGTTGTTCAAGAGATAAGAGAATGATTTATACAGCAAAAATAGTGTCTTTGTATTTGGAATAAAACGAAAAGTTGTGGGCGACCTAGTTGCGCCATAACTAGCATTTAAACGTTGCAAACATGATTACTTTTGTTGTTTTGTTAGTTAATGGATCGTTCGATTACGTTATCCAAGGTGTGAAATCATTGATAACGATTAATTATCGTCAATAACAATTGAATTTAATTATGATTCATGCAAGGAAATATACGCAAAATAATTAGAATTTTCGGATTATAAGTAACGAAATTCGATTTAAATTTAATCCTTATAGGTAGATCCTTTTCATTGTCCACTGTAATTCCCCTTTGTTTTCTACTTGTCTTGTAAATAATAAATTCGAATGTTACAAAGCTTATACCAGCTTTTCTTAATAAAATAGCTCCGTCTTTTTTCTTCTCTACTTACATAAATACAAATGATAAGCCCCTTCACCTTATCCCAAATGCTATCCCTTGTTTTGTTCCTTAAAGCGTATTATCACGTCATTTCACAGACACGTCAGACTAAACAGAATCGATCAAAGCCACTACCAACATCCGGCCTGTTGTTTATTCATGACATATTTTTCCTTGATATATTTCTGAATTGCTCTTCAATCCTCTACCACCAGTCTTGAGAATGTTAAAAATCTTATTTCCTGTCTTGTTTACTCTCTACTACTGTATAGATATAGATACCTATGCTACAATATACAATATTTAATGAGATATGTGGGTTGTTGCAATGTAGGAAACCTTACGTTTTTACGCAAACTGCAAACTGATAACAAGTTCCAGTGGTGTATCGGTGTCAAGTGCCACCGGAAATGTTGACTCGATCAGTGAGATCAATTTCCGGAAGACGTACGTACTTGATATGTTCAAATAGTCACACCAAAGAAAATACGAAAGAGTGGAAGAAAAGAAAATGTCAGGGATCGTATTGGGGTGGTAGATAGAGAGCTTTTTCTTGATTATTTGCTACACGATATAGCAAAGTAGAAAACCATGTCCAGTTAATAATTTGTTTATATTAAATTTTTGACAAAATTCGTATAATTGTAATATTTCTCCCTTTACTAACCTGACAAAAGACACACATCCGACTTAACGTCAGACACAAAGAACATCATTTTTAAATGTCTGTGTTTGAAGCATAACAACTATATCTCTCTCGTTTTATCTTTTCTTCGTTGGATGACTGGCTTGAAAATGTTTTTGTGTGTTCTAATCCGTCATTGTATGACTATGAGAATAGTGCTCTTTTCGTGTTTATTATCATGAACGAGTATTCTAGAAACTTTTACCAAAATAAGCATGACCACCAAATATCATTTTATTACCGAACAAAGCAACAAAAAAAAAATGCTTAAAATGATCAAATTTCCTCGTTGGAACAAATTATCCAAGTTGTCTCTTAAAACACTTGGCTGGTTTTTAATAACTTTATATCGGCCCATTCGACTGCAATAAATCTTAAAAGCACAGATTTGACTTGCAAATTTTTCAACGCAACGAAACCACCCTCTCTTTAGTTTAGGTAGGTGTACCTATATAAGTGTGTCTGTGTGTATGTGCGCGCACGCTTATTCTTGCACATTAACATTCAATCCAATTTGGTGCTTGTAAAAGGCGCTTTTTAATCACCCCTTAGTCCTTTCCTCTCTCTTTTTTTGTGTGGGTTAGTATCTTATACATCTAGGCAGGTATTTATTTAATATACAAGCATTGGAGAGATGAAAACTGAAGAGGAAAAAATTCGAAATTTTTTCAATGGGTTTAAAAGAACAGGTAAGGTCTACCTTGACCTGGCAGCCATCATCCAACAGCCTACCTAAAGACACAATAAACCTTTTCTTGCCCAAACCTGTTTCAACAAGCCATTTATCACAATTCTTCACTGGAATCTCGATGTGTCTTTGTTGTGGCCATGGTGGCCACACCAACACACAAAAAAAAAACTAAACCTCAATAGATCCAATTAATATCATGAAGAACATTATAACAAAACTCTTCTAATAATTCGTATAGAATATGGCAAGAAATAATTATTACTCTCTTACTTTTGACTTGACCTAAAACCTTCGATCCCCAATTTTAGTCAATATTCTTTCAACTTTTAATCTTGAATGGGAAACATTGTGTTTGTGTATATCTGGATGTTTTCAATGTAAGTGTATCTAAAAATAACGTTTATATCGTTCTGGCAGACGTTCAATAAATGACCAATTTCTGTTTTCCCCTCGTCTCATTATTTCTCACAAATCGTCTTTTTTTTTTGTCGTCTTTTTTAAATTAATTTTTGCTAAAAGAAATTGCCAATTTTCACCAATTCGTTGAAATTTCCTACTGAACACTTCAACTCTTCTAATAATAATAATTGATTTTTCGACAACGTTCAGATGAAGCATCTATTTGTCTACGTCTATCAATATTTTTGTTATAAATTTGTTTCACGTAACACTATATTCATTAAAGTGCAGCTAAACTCACAAACTTTGATAATATCCTGACTGAATATTAAAGAAAAAAAAACTCAATTTGAGCTAATCAAAATTTATTTTTGGATCTTTCGTTGTTTTGTGTCTACAACAGGCAAGAGTCTCGAGATTCAATAAGCAAATTTCTGGAGAATTTCTATAATTATTTGTTGTTTAATAATAATCGACATTTTCTCGACAGCCTTTCGATAAATTCTTTAATTTTCGTTTTAAATAGGTACACACAAAGTTGAGGCAAATATAAGCACAACAAGTTTCTTGTGTGTTGTACGTAGTTTTTGATAAAATTGGGAGTTTTGTGTAAACATTTCAGAGGTTAATGCTAGAATTTCGTTTATAAATCATGAATAATATAAAGTTGTGGTGGCACGATTTAGAACTTTAAAGTCTTAGCAAGTGAGCAAGTATACATGTGTAGTATTATTTTAATCAGGAGTTAAGAGCTTAACTGATGCAAATGAAAGGAAAGGGATCAACGGGGGTTATTGTTAATAAAGTTTTTCGTTTTTTTTTTGTCATGGAAATTTTCTTTTCTTTGTGTCTATTGAGACGTTGGATTAATATCGATAAATATCAATAAGAACAACGATTCAAATCGACACATTTATCTCTAACTGAACGGATATTAACTTTGGCACAGTAGGAATTTCCGTTATTGAAATTAATTCAAAACTTTATA
Organism: Iselma pallidipennis; assembly: GCA_037464855.1. Lineage (NCBI taxonomy): Eukaryota > Metazoa > Arthropoda > Insecta > Coleoptera > Meloidae > Iselma > Iselma pallidipennis. The sequence continues at coordinate 73,135 of JAZBHA010000233.1, read as the reverse complement.
AACGTTCTTTGGACAATTCTAATATCAGGAAATATACGAGTATAGTAGTTTATGGTACAAAAGACCTCCAGAGGGTTGTTAGACGACACAATACATAATACTATATAATATAATAAAGTATCAGGTAGCAAGATCCCTATAATTTGTTTGTTCGCTTTTGCTCTTGTTATTTACGATTTTGACTTGATCCTTTTGAGATATTTTTTTTGGTTAACCATTACTTTAGTAAATAAAACGTATCTTAACAGATTACAAAAGTTTCTTTGATTTTAAGGGTGTGTAATTTTTCCCATTCCTTCTTTACCGTTCCTTTTCGTTCCTTTTCAATAGAACATAAAAAAAAAACTATATATACAAGATTTCTTATCAGACGAATTTCGAATGGACGTAGCCGAAAATCACCGGCAATTTCCAATTGATTCGATCACGTTCAGAATAATCTGTCAAAACGGCATACTGTCACACATCGATTTCGTATTGTTATATTGAAAGAAATTGGAAGGAAAATTCGAATTGAAGACCAACACAAAACAATAATTATCTCGAATAATTGACATTAATTAACTTCAATTATAAATGAGACTAATCTTGGATTTTCTTTATTGTCTATTTTGATAAGAAATTTTATAATACAAGACAAGAATTTTGCTTGTTATCTGTTTTAACTAAATTTTGCTGCTTCCAATTTATTTTTTCGTCGCTTTGAAGCGTGATTTTCGTTAAATTCCAGTCAGACAAATTATACCAACCTCACTGAAACAGATAGTATACCTACATATAGAGGCAATTTTGAAATGTGTTCAAAAATTATTATTGAATTTCAACCCTCTGAACTGAAAGAAATGGCGCCTTGTTATGTAAATTTCAAACATTTCCCCCTTTATAATCGATACCAATACAATTGTAAAAGTCAACATATTCGAAAAACTCAAATATGTAGTTTCCAAATTTGTTCATTTTAAAATATTCATCAATCGACCAAACTCGAAATTCGATTAAACTTGATTTTTGAATTGTAATTTTTTTTTTTTGATAGCAAGAAAGCTTTTCACAGTCCGTCTTTTATATCGAATAAATTAGATTTTAATTTGGGTAATTTCTCTTTTCTGCTGCTTTTTATCTGAATAAATTGGAGGGTAGAATTGAAGAAATCTCTCGGAAAGTTACCACAAATAAGAGGATGTTCAGTAAAATCGGCAAATTCAGTTAGGTATATAAAGCTCTCTGTCGTTGTTGTGAAGCTTTTTAATCCTGGCGCCACTGGCTACTACTAAACAGTTAATGGTAAGGCGTTTAAATTGGACAATTGTTGCTTCGAAAATTGTTCCATGTGTTGCTTATGGCTAGTGCCGCACCCTGTCAACCTGCCATCATGGATTAGAAAATGATTAATAGCTAGAGGATGGTTTATATAGTTGGAATAGCCGCCTTCTTCCCTATAAAACCTACCAACAACAACAACAACAACAACAGAATAGTGATCATTGAAAAATTGGGAGTCTTGCTGTGAAGATTTATAAGCATCTTGGATTATGTAATGATAAAGAGTCGTGTTTTTTTGCTTTTCCTGTTTAGATTCCTTTGTAAATAGTGCACGTTGTTGATGATGATGATGATGATAGTGATGATCATTGCGGCCTTCTTCTGCGTCGTTTTCTTCTTTTATTGTGTATGTTCGTGTTGTGTTCTTCATGGAATGCGGTTTAGTGAGAGTGGTAGACAGGTCAAGGGATGGGTCAGAGAGGAGGGAAACGGTCACTGGCCCCAGCTCTATTGTCTCACCACCCCCGTCAGCTCGGATCAGGTCATCCGGTTTATGTATATATAGTCAACATATACACATGTATATAAACACATATGTATATATGTATGTTTGCAATCCTCTTGCTTATTGTTCGAAATTGTTTCAGGATAATTACAAAATTTTATATGAGACGTTAGGAATTTACAATTTCAACAATTCCATTAATTGTTCAATTTTTTCGGTTTGCATCTCTGTTATTTCTCCTTTTCGTTCTTTGTCCTTTTTATTTATAGTACATTTAATTTGTTTTGGGTTGTTTAAAATGTGTATATGTATGTGTGTGTGTGTGTGTGTGTGTATATGTGTTGTGTACAAACATTCCATCTGTGATGTTACTCTTCTGTTAAAGGTCTGGTTTTATGGAATGACTACTAATAACATCTACACATGTCTATATTTGGACGATTTAATTTTGACCTAATTTAACAAGGTTCATTAGCTTGACATAAATTGGTTGTTGTTAATGTTTTTTTGAATATCTGGAAAATATATTGGAAAATTGATACGTTTTATGGGTGCCACCAAGAGAAAAAAAAACAACCAACAACAAATCAAATTAGCCATTAAATACTATGCCTGCTGTCTTGAAGACCAATTTACTAGCTTTTGGTTAAATCACATAATCCACTTCTATCCATTAATCAGTCATTGTGGATCCTAAACTTGGGAATCTGATTGGATTTCTCAAATTGTACCAAAATTACCTAAGATTTAGTGTAAGATGGATACAACGTAAATACCACAGAATGTTTAACGACAATTAATTGGACTGGATTAATATTAAAAATGTTAGATTTCTTGTTGGCTTTTTTCGATAGGAAAGCAATAAAAGATGATTAATTTAGTAATAATTTTACAATACAAAAGAGTTACAGCAAATTAGCGAAAATGGTGATAATAAACGAATATAATCAATATTGTAATAATTAAAATGTCATTTCCAGTGTCAGCATTAAATAAAACAATATTTTACAATTTCCTATTATTTCGTTTCACAAAAAGCAACAAAATAATTAAGAAAATTTAACAACTATTCATAATGTTTGTATAATATTTATTGTTTAGTAGAGACGAAGACAGTATAGTTTGTGTGATAAAATGATGATCTTTAAACACATAAATAAACACAACATTCCAACCACCACTACTAGAAGGCATATGTTTTTTGGTTTTTCTTAAAACGAACAACATAGAAGCAACACCGGATGAAGGACAAGACATATGTTTATCAACATTTAAATATACAAATATATTAAAACAAAACTAGATTTTTCAACATTATTTCCGTTAAATCTCTGCTTTATAAAATTATTCAATAATATTTATTTATTTGTTTGTTTTTTTAATACGTAAATAAATCAATAAGCAACAATTACCGTATGGATATGTATTAAATATAGTATGCAAAAAAGACTAATACTTTCACATTACTTTCGCTTATCTGTATGTAGTATGTATGTATGTAATAATTTCATACATTAGCACTCTACAACAAGTCAATTTAAATCATCCCAGATTCCCTGATTTCAATTATATAATTGTTAAGAGAAAGTTTTAATTGTTAAGATAGAGGGGAGAAATTTGTGTTCACAGGATCGTGTATTGGTTTAATTAAAAATTGAATTTAATTATTCAATGTTGATAAGTTGAAAGGTGTATTTGAAATTATATGTATAGGTACCTATGTACACATTGAATAGAATGTCTGGATTCTGGATGTTTGATTTTCACCCTTTATGTTTATCTGACACAGTCATTTCATTTGAGCAAATTCAATGTTAACATTTAACATAAGTCTAATAACAATTCGAAATTTCATCGTTCAATTAAACAAAACGGGTTTTAATGCAACTGACATCGATATTTTCTTAACAAAACCTATTTATTGTAATTATTATCGGTCGATGAAGGAATTCAGAGCAAAGTCATTGTCATCGTCATCGTCGACCGTCGCTGTTGAACATCAACAAGAGTTTTGGTGTTCTGTATGTAGGCCTCGTCGACCTGCTTTGCTCCGTTCACAAAGGAACTAAAAAATAGGGGACGTTTCAATTTAGAGACTGTAGGTGGGTGGGGAGCAGATTGACAAGGACTTGCTGACAGAATACCGTCTAACTGTCCAAATAGTCCTCGTTGACTGTGTTCGGAATCCCACCACCACACCTGAGAACTGCTCTTGAAAATTTTTCTATAGTGGGTGACAAAGTTTTCATTCTCGAAACGTGACAACATTGCGGTTATACAAGTCATTGTTACCTTAAACAGACGACAACAACAAACGGTCCTCGAAATCCATATAAAAATGAGATTATAAAACTACCACATGACCGTATTGACTATTCAATAATAACATTGTTTACAGGTGGAACATGTGTTAATTGAATATAACAATTACATTTCTAGCAATTGAGTCATATAATTATCCCCAAAAATTTCAACAGACTTTCACCGAACACCGAAATCATATGAAAACTGAAAAAACTCTTAACCATATGTGTGTTATTCGAAAATGTGGTAGTTCTGGATTATGTTGTGTATACTATAGATACAAGAGAGACAAAAAAGCCATTCATGTTCGTCCCTAGATTGGCCTTGCTTGTATAATTTGTGACTTAAATCAATCCCCAGATGTCTTGCATCCAACAGAAGACGTCATTTGAAAGATTGTTTCGTTCAGATTATATTTACATTGAAACAAACAAACAAACAAAAAATAGAAAGAAAAACGGTTAATTTGTTAGACATTCCACATAAAAACCAGAAGCTTTATAAATAAAATCTTCTACTTAAAAAAAATGTTTTTTTTTTCTAAATCAAACAGTAGTTCTAAACATGAAATTTTTAAGTGCTTTTGACATCTTGAGGATAATAAAAGTTTCTCAAGTACCTTTCAAGACTTATTTCATTCCATTATTATTATTATTTGTTGTACTTGTATATTTATATAAACAATATACACAAAAGACCGAGTTTATTCGTTTAAAGTTAAAAGAATAGCGGCCGTTATTTAGTTACAAGATTAGAACAACAAATATTGACTAGAAAAGATAATTTTTAACGGTATATATATATGTTACCGGCAATGTGCGAAATTAGTCAATTCGCGAAATGCCTA
>JAZBHA010000233.1:49523-68048 GCA_037464855.1 Iselma pallidipennis | reverse complement strand
AATTTTACGAAATTCGGAAAATACGGAACAAACAGCATAACAATAAAATCTTTGATAACCCTATTAGGACTTTAAATTGAAATTGAAAATCTCTAGATTTTTCCAGTCCTATAATCAAATATTGCTTGTTTCCTATAAAATTGATGCAATTTTCTCATCATTATCATCATCATCAGTGTCTGTTTTATACAAACATTCATATAGAACTATATCTTGTTGGTGCCAATTACCAATTCAATCTAATTCTTGCATCTTACCATCTTCTGTCAATTGATTTCTTACTTTTTTTCCTCTAATTGAAAATTGTTGTTAATGACTCGTCGAACCGGGTATTCCAATTAATTTTCCTATTTGTGTTGAATCTAAATGTTTTATAAAACTAATTTGAACTGTACGTGTGACATTTACAATGATAGTCGTCTAGTAGGATTCCAACAATTTATTGCTTCTTCATGTATGCAGCAAGAGCAACAAGTTTCCAGAATGACTCTATTTCTCTCATTTCAATCTCGTTTAAATTGAAGATTTATAGAGAACTAACTGGTAAAATAGGGGTAGAATGAATTAATTTTTCAGATGAATTGCAGGCGAATTTTCGTTTTCTGGGCCAATATGAAATCAACAATTAAGTGGAAAATATCCTACTCGGGAACATTTGGTGGCAAACATTGAGTTTCATCAACAACAGTTAGTTTTAATTTGTCAATATAAATTTACAGACTTTATGGTGACACATTGGATCATTTAATTAGTTTTAATGAATACCCGCATTTAAGTATTCCTTCTCAATGCAATTACCAACAATAATTCAAAACATGGAATTTGAATCAAGAAAAACTCACATATAGTTACAACATTCTGGATTTAGAAACAGTTAATATTTTAGGACAAAATTAAAGGAAAAATAAAAAAAATACTCTATAAAAGTATCATAAAGTGAAGGAATAAAGTTGTTATTTTTCGTTGTTTATAATTTCGGTTAATATTTATTTAACAATCTTTTTTCATCAAAGAATCTCAGTGAATTCACACTTTTCATGTTCAGGAATGGCTAAAACAGTAAAATCTATAAACTATCTGAAAACTATAACAAATTGGAATTAAATAGTATGAGAAATTGTGTAGCCAGTTCTGGAGAGAAGATTATCCAGGAAGATAATAAGAAAAATTGCTATTTTATCTATTATATCATTACTATAGCTTTGTTGCAATTTCCTTGTAGAACAATGGTCATATTTATAATTAAAAGACTTGTTTTATACCCAATAGTTGTTTTTTTTTTTAATTCACTGAATAAATTCCGTGGAAGAAAATTAGCATAAAATAGACAAAAAAGACAATAAGACAAAGAGAAATTCCTATTACATAGACCATATAAACTTTATCTATGCAGTTAGACGATAGAAATCTTATCTCTTATCAAATGTGACACTATGACTTGTCCATAATTGAAAAAATTATTATAAGAATTTTCACCAATTTTTATTATTAATATTCATTACAACAATACTTTTAGTATTTTTCCTGATGGCAGATTATTATTAATTTTGGTCACGTTTTGAGGTTTTTTCTTTAAAAATTTTTTCAAAAGCATTTTTATTCAAGTCGATGTAACTGGGTCTTGTTGGAGACTCAAACAAAACACAAAAAAAAAACCGACTAAAAATGTGGCACATATTCAAATGAAACAATAACATAAAGGGGATCGGTTTAAATATTCCACAACCATTAAACCCTGTGTAGTTATAGATATACGAATATAACACAACGGTATTAAAAGTATTTTTAGGCGAGTCTTGATTTTAATTGAAATCGTTTTAATGGCCTTATAAACATTCAGCTTTGGAAATTTCAATGTTAATTTGTTCAAACATCTATACCTACCGGTGAATAGAGAGAAAGGTGTATATAAGAGAAAAGGCAATATGAGAATGGAATTTTCTAAGTATTCTACAACCATTTTTCTCCTCTTCTTCTAGAGGGTTGAAGAGAAACTTTCTAATATTACAATATTCGAACGATGGTAATTTGAATTTGTAAAATGCTTCGAAATGATTTTCATTTTATTCAAATTTCAATATTTACAATTCAGGTACACCAAGAATCAATTAGAAATCGGAGCTAATATTTAGGTCGTGTATTTTTTCAAAATTCCATCCATCTATATAATATTTATATAGTATATGGAATGGTTAAAGGAAGGGAGAAATTATATATGGAAGCTTCACATCTTATTTCCACAAGAAGATACGAAATATAAATGCCTGGAAGGTCTGGGATTGCAGAAGAAGGACGACTCGTTTCAAATTCACAATTACCTTCAGTTCGTTCCCGTTATCCGGTTTTCTACATTTCGCTTTTTTTTTGCTTCAATCATCATCAACAACATCAGGATCGTTTGAGAATTGTCGTCAAATCTATTCGTAAAATTCCAAATATACGTATAGGTTTTGTCAGATACAGACATTTGAATCTGATTCTTTTGTACAAAGACTTGAATATATTTTCGAGAATTTGTTATTTTATTTATAGGAATTGTGGGGTAAATGTTTTTTCAACCACCCTCAACTTCTTGTAATTTATTTATTAGCTGATGTAGAACATGATTTTTTCATCAAATTTTCTCGAAAAAATCCACCTTATACGCAGTCTTTTTTTGGAAAACTAAGCAAAATTTTTATAGAAGCTTTTATATGAGTTGAGTTTGAGCTTTTAGGTCAGATCTTTCTATACAATAGTTGTTAAATAAGTTAAAAACAGTTCTGGATTGCAATAAAGTTGGTAGTTTTATAGTTTTATTCTATAAGTGTAGAATTTCGCAATTGTATACAGTGTATCTGATTGATGCATCAAATGCACTAAAGTCTCAATTATCCTTGCAGATTTCTATACGGATCTTTAATAAAGTGGCGTCCACACGCTCCAACTTCCTGATGGGGATACTCGAGTGAACTGCGGTTTCTGTGCGCCAGCAGCTTGAAGTAATGGGGCAATCACACTTTCGGGCTATATATTCCAACCAGCTGGCGCACAGAAAACCCAATTTACTCTAGTATCTCCATCAAGGAGCGTGTGGGTGCCGCTTAACCAAACAAATGTCTAAAAACTGAAATGCGCCCAATACGTTATACGATAAAACTTGAAGAGATAAAATGCTCATAATGGTTATTGTTAAAGTAGAAATGGACTATAAAATTTGGAAGCCTTCAGCTTGTTTCAAAAAGGTAAGGAAACATAAAAATTTGGTACTCCCTGCTGTCTATATCTGCCCCATAATGAGAAGGAAATAATAAAAAAAAAACTTTCAGGCAAAAGGGGCTCTGTTTACACTAAGATTTTGTGTCTGAGTTGCCCCACAAGTTGAGCTTCTAATTGTAAAGATAAGACTGCTTTCCATTATTGTTTTTGAATACTTTCTAGATTTACAGTTGGAACAGTTGTAAAAACGTAGTCACCCCCGTTCAAGAGAAAGAATTTAAATTTAGAAACTCTTTCCATTATCTTATTCTTCATGATGTTAGAAACAAAGCAATATCTGTTATTACTATTAGTATTATTATTATTATTGGAAAACAAAGTTTCCCTTAATATTGAATTGGATCCATAATATAGTTACACAAGAAGGCCTCTAATGACTGTAGAAAAGTTTCGAAACTCGAGAAACAACTTCCGCATGAACTGACCCATTTGCATAAAATCTTGAATCACATGTGTTGTGGCTAAATGGTGGTTTAGGAGGAGGAACCCTAACATCTTCTCCGGATATGGCATTAACAGAAAAATCTATATTTCTTTTGGAAACAAACATAAAACAAAAAAAGTCTCCAAGTGTAGGTATATGTTTCCAGGTTCTAAAAGTAAGGTGTACTTTTAAAACGTTGACGATGGATTTAAATTATGAAAAACAATAAAATTGATTGAAGAGTGGTTATAAAATAGACGACCACAATACACGACATTCTATCCTGTTATGTACCATTATAGTCTGGAATTTCCGTCAAGATCCGTTACGTGTCAAAGCTTCCATACAGAGCCCGCATTCTAGTTATAAGTATCCTTAAACAACAAACCCCATCTATATAACTCAAACATATATATATAGGTTATATATGTTGAGTTATATAGGGGTATGTTATGTTAGTAAATTGTCGGTGTGGTTTCTTTGTTCCGGTGACATGCTATTGTTCAATCGATTCGACAGTTTAATTAGTAGTTTAAATAGAACAACGACATTCTATAAATAACAAAGTTTTTTTGTTGTAACACACCAAAAAAAAAAAAAATTCAATAATTTTTTGGCAAACTTTCCGTTTTGTTGTTATTGTCGTTCACTCGTTCCGGATTAAAGACTATAATATCATCGGAAATTCAATAGTAAGTATGAGTCATTTGTTGAGGGTGAACTTGGAAAATCTATTGGCAATGACTCATATAGTTAAGGGGGAGGGAAATTCGTATTTGAAGGGTAGTTCGATTAATTTTTGAACATGTGGCCGTTACTAAACCGAAAATGTATTGATGTAGGTCGGTGATGGATGAATTCTCTTTCTATCTGTCTATAATCCCCATTTCTATTTCGTTAAAATGAAAATTCTAATTCTAAATCATTTATATTAAAATGTAAATTTACTCTCAATTTCTAATTTGCTGGAAACAACCTTGACATGTCTGGATGCATTTAAACTTTCCCATCATTTTATATATTATTATTTTATATTATATATCTATATATAGTTGCTTAAAGATGATGGATCTCTCTGACTGACTAGAAAATGTTATGTTCAAGCTTAATTTAGAATATGATCTTACAGTTATATGAACATAAAGAGACAGTGTTGATGTAATAATGTCAATATTTTTCCTTGACTCCATAGAATTTTGTTGCTTACAATTAGCTTTCACTGCATTAAGTCTCCTCTATTTTAAATAAAGTACAATTAAAGTAAGTTGTCGAATTACTTTTCCATCCTAAAAAAAAATTGTTCACAACTGTATTACATTTATAAACATGAACCGAATACAAAAGAGGATATAAGACCTTCATATATGTAGAGACAATTAACCAACAACAGTAGGTACTCTCATAAAACTGTGAAAACGTTTCCGTAATTATGTTCCCTTGACTTTTGCTGTGTTACAATAGCTTTAAAAGCCACTCTGTACATCCGGAAAAGGTAATTGCATTGTTAATTAAAAGTTGGATTAATTATTATTATTATTATTATTTTTGATATGTTTTTCACATTTGAAATGCCTGTGATTGTTTGTGTTGTTTTGTATCTTTCGTTACTACAGTTGGCAATAATTTTCACTATTGATCCGTACATTAGTCAAACAGTGCAACATTAATCATGGACGTGGGTGCGTGACATCGTCTTCGATACCCATTAATTCATCCACGGAAGCTGTTTCACAAACATTCACTCTCTTCTTCCATACAAGTTTTTCGGTAAAAAAATATATATAAATTAAAAACATTTCCAATAAATCCTCTCTATATGAATTTGGATTTTGTGGAATTAATGAAAATTGTTGTTAAATCCGTTACGAGGTGAATGTGATTACAATTTCCAATCTAATTAAGCTTTAGTGGAAAGCTCTAGAGAGGCGATCGTTTCTCTCTCTTTATGCATACAATGTTCTATTATGATCTGTATATGTATGTATGTTGTATAGGTAGATACATGTTTTGATCATATAATATTATTCTGCTTACTTGCCTATACTGAAAACGGATTTAATTTAAACTGAATACGCTTGTAACGAACTGGTGGTTGGTTGGTTGGTAGATAGATAAAAGCAAAAGCTGTACAAGGCGGTTAATAGAACATAAATAAGCGAAGCCTAACAAATAAGAATTTTGTTGTTGCAATATGGTTTTTGGAAAGATTCATTCATAAATTGAAATAAATTTCAAGAATTAATTGAAAGAAACGGCAGAATTTTCATGCAACACATAATACAACTGCGTAAGATTCTCTATCGTTTTGTTCTTTTGTCGAAGGTTTGTAATCAAAGTTGTGGGGAAAGAAATTTAGAGAAAACTTGGATTTTTTGTCATTATTTTTTCCACATGGTTCGTATTGCTTGATCTTTATCGTTCTATTCAAAAATTTCCCAACCAATAGAGATTTTTTTGCATTTTTACTATTTTCCTTTATTATTGAAAGCAAAATGATAAGAATAAGAGAAGTTGAAAAAGAAGCCTTTTACGGAGAACATTTTCCTGGAGGATAACTTTTTTTGGTAATCATGTTTTAGTAAAAGTTTTATGAACAGAGGCGGATCTAGACCTTTTAAGGCCTGTAACCAGAGGGCTCCATTTATCTAACATAAGAGAAAACAAACCTTTGACAATGCGGGCGTCATTCCGACATCCCTTTAGCGACAATTTCGATTAGATTTGCACACTGAACACATGTTCATGTCAGAAGTCTTCTTTGGGTCTCTTCTTTAAGATTGGAGTCTTATGCAAACATATTTTTGTCCACAGTCTACGGTATAACTCTTGATTGCGGGTCCTGCATAATGTCGGGGCTCAAAATGATAGTTTCAAGAATTTAATGGTAGATCAATCACGAAGTCTGATGAAGAGATTCTTGACTGATTTGCCTTTATCTAAAGAAATACGGTAGCAAAATGATCGTCAAGGAAAATGTTAACAGAGAGCTAGTTCACAAGGAATATAAGCAAAAGACAACGACAGGACTACCGTAAATTTCTAGTTATACGAATTAACAATAAGTATCGTTAGGGTGCGTTCGGATTACAGAATTTTTGATATGAACTTGATAATAGTGAAAGAAAATCTTAATAAAACGATTTTTAAAGCACAGGTTTTCTCTAGTTGTTAACGATTTGAATTTAGGGGAGTTCAGATTACTAGGTAGTCGGAGTAGCAGGAGTCTACCATATTTTGAACTAATAAGGAACAATTTCATGAAAACACCGCTGCACTATACGTTTTCTTTTAAACGTCATAATTTATCGGTCATTTTTTTTGCATGTCTAACTATTTCAGTACTAGGGGAGAGCAGAGTCAGCTGTAACAACACGGATTAGTTGTGACAGACGTTATTTTTTTTTTTTGAACTCTCATTAGTGCAAACGAATCAGTTACTTACTGTTTCTCAATAGTTTCCCAAAAAAAGAAATCGTAACTAATAAGCAGCCACACATCGTCTTGGATAAATAAAGTTTTTTCAATTGTTATTAGTTTTTAAATTCTCATTATTCAGGTACTTTGAGACTGACAGTGCCCTATTCCAGGACCGGTCTCCCCCTACTTCAAAATATCATCTCTTCTACTCAAATAATTCTATACTTTTCTTATGTGATTTTTTAGAAAAAGTCAAATTTTTTGTACTCTTATTTTGTTTTTTGACATCCCTCGAACGCACATCCCTTACGCTCCATTCTTTCCAGAAGAAAAGCAACGACGTTTATTGACATTGCTTTTTTTACAGAAAATATGAAATTTGTGCTGTCTACTTACTGTCTACTGTACGAGCAGGTATAACTTTTGATTCTAAAGTTGAAGCATTGCTATCATACTTCTGGAAAGGGTGAAATCAAAAGAAGCGGAGGAAGAAACTTAACATGACGATTTGTGTCTCGTATACCTACTGGAAAGTTGAAATTATTAGGATGTTTAAATTCATATCTACCCCATCAAAAATATGGTTCTACCCAGGGCCGTGCCGTGCTATGATGCAGAGAGGCGGCCGCATCAGGCGGCACCGTAAGGGGGCGGCATAAGCAGCGAAAATATTATTTGTACATTTTGTGCAGTTCCTTTTTTTTAACCACAATCGGAGGTTATTTTAAAGAAAAAACTTTTAAGGGGCGGCATTTCGAAGACTTGCATCATACTGACAAAATCTACCGCACGGCACTGGTTGTACCCTTTGTTCTAATTGGAAAAGTGTAGTATTTTTAAAATTGAAAACCATGAAATCATAATTAGATTTTGACATCCATCATTCATGACTTGACACTATAAAAATCATACTAAATTGAAAATGGAATTGTTTTTGAATGCAACGTTTAATTCAATCAAATTGAATATATTCATTTGAATACAGACACAATAGTAATAGTGTCATTTGAAAGAACAAACTAGTCAGTTTCAAATGTGCACAATTATAGAGTAGGATGTATGTACATTCATTCTATTTCTACTTTTTTCAACATTTTTAACTCTCCTACAATGAAGTAGACAGCTCCTATAAACTCTATAACGAAAATCAAACTTTATATTATAAATTATAAACTGAACGACTATCATACTAATGTTTTAACCCATCATTCATTAACTGTAGCTTGGTGTAATCATCGTGTAATTAATCTCTCCCAGTCAGATACTCATTTTTATTTCTAGTTAAGTAGTGAGAAACTAAATAAAACGATTGGAACTAAAAAGCACAAAAAACAGCAACTAAAACAGAAATAAGCTGTGAAATACTTAAGATTTGTAATTTATACACTTTTAAAACTGTGAAAATTTAATTGTCCATTAACACTTTTGTAGCTATTTATAATTACATAGTACATTTAGAATTTTTCTGCATGTAATTTTATGAAACGAAACATAGCTAGTAAATTTTCTGTCTGGTCTTGACAGGCTGAGAAATTAATTTTAAATCTCACCTTCATCAAAATAATGAGTGCTGATTAACTTGTTCTTTGTTGGCAATTTTATTTTGTAAAATCAGGAAAAAAGGACAGTAATCGACATTTATGTAGAGAAAGTATATAAAAGAATTGATGCAGATTAAAGTATTTTGAACGGTTTTTCTAAAAATATAGGAGTATCAGTTAAAGAACGAGATGCGAGACCGGTTAATAGAATCCTGGAAAGAGGATTTCAAGGATCTTCTGCTTTAGGTTGACCATATAGATGTTGTACTAGCGAAGATACATTTTTATCATTTTGAATACATACTCGGATAAGCAATTTTTATAGAAAAAGGTTTATTGGGTCAAACTAAAAATAAATGAAAATGATAAGAACAAAACAAGAAAACATAAAAATTCAATATATTAAGTAAAACTAATTATTTTTTAAGGGCTATAATTGGTGATATTTCATTGTCTTGTTACTAACTGAAGTAACTTGAATTTGTTACCACCATATATACCTACACACACGAAACATTCTCAACTTGACATATGGTTGTGACAAGGGGGTGATTTGTTAGTCACCTTGTCAACGTCGAGACAGAAAAAAGCTCACACCGACTTTAAATAATATTGTTATAAAATATAAAATTTTTGTCAAGTAAGTACAGGAACAATCATTTTAATGCTTATAGGCTTTGGAAAGCCTCACTACATAGGTTGAAATTATTGAATTTATAATCCCATGGGGGGCTGATGGCCGGATGGCCGCGCCACCATCATCAATCTTCCTAATATGCATAAGCCGGATAGATACTTTTAAACGATATCGGTAATCCATTTCATGTATAACACATGAGCTTCATGGTCTTATCGAATATGTTATTTTTATGTTTTTTCTATATTATACCTCCGTGTATATATGTAGATGTATGTGGCATTTATCTTTTTTTTATATTCTCTGTACAATTGACCACCTGAATTAAACTGACTTGAAAGCCGAGAAAAATGGTGGAAAACATTAGTAAATATTAATATTAATAGTGCTTTGTGTAGAATTGTTGAAAATTCAATATAATACATGTTTATACATATTTTTGTGACTTTAAATAAGAAACTTGCTGTGTTTCTGTTATTCTTGAAGCAATTTGATTTATCGTTCGAAGTTGTGTGTTATTGTTTCCATTTCATTTGAACAAAAACTCTTCGAACATATAAGTAGAGAAACAAAACGGGTGAAATTGCCGTTTTTATACTCCTTGAAAGCTAGCAGAATTCGTGTTTATGTTAGAAATGTTCAATTATTGGAAATGAAAAATTAACATAAAAACGAGGCTTAAAATATGCATTTATTTTGATTAATTGGGAGTTGTTGCATTTTTCATCGTCTCCATTTAATAGATTTGTTAAATTTGAAATGTGTCGAATTATAGAGGTTCTACTGTATATTAATTCTCTGTCGGCATATTTTCAATATATTATTCTGATTTTCATTTTAATCCAATTGCATTACAACTACTGCACAAATACTGTAGATAACGTAATGGATTTCTGATTAAACTGCAGTCTAATCAAGCTGTGTATCAAATTTATGCATGCATCAATCCCTAACATTGAACCTCTCGATCCTAGTTCATCCCATCGTATTGATAAAAGCTAAATTTGTATACATATTAAGAAATACTGATTAAATTTAGGATAATCTCTTTACATAATGGAAAATTTTCTAACAAAAATCAATTATAAATATTAATAAAACAATATTTATGTTTTTTTGTTATCAAGGAATATGATAAAATACAGAGGCGTAACGACAAATACTGACAGTTGTGACGAGAAGCTGAAAATCCGCCTTCGTTACTGATATAACTGAGACTTTTCAACTAGAATCTCCAAGCGATTTTATTTTTACTACTTAATTACTTGAATTGACCACAGTTTAATAATTCCTACTGGTGGATTTGATTGTCCAAATTGTGGCTACGCCACTGGTAGAATACGTTCTTATTCAAAAACATGGACATTCCAATTGATAATATTGGAAAAATCATGGTATTTTTCCCTGCTGTAAATTTGGCATTATTTTGATTTAAATCTGTGCTGCCACGTGACTGGTAATTCTATTTAAACTGGACAAACGGCAGTGACCGGTCATTACGTACCCATCATGGCAACAGTTCAGTATAAAGGTAAATCACCATACACAACCCCATCAGCGGGTTGCCCAAAAGAAGATCTTCGTTACAAACAGTAAGTATTATCAAAAATACGATTATCATAGAAAAAAGTAAACAGTAGATTTGGTTTAGATATGAAGAAGATATAAAACTGGACTCGAAAAAAACGCCGAAACGTTTCGGATTTGCATTGTTTGGTATCGGTCGTGCTGGTACAATTCATTTAAATTTTGTAGTAAAACACCCCAACACCGAATTACTTTATATTGTTGATGATGATAAATCGAAATGGGATAAATTACGTAATTACTGGAATTTAGAAAATGTAAAATTTCTAACTAGTTCAGAAGCTTCTATGGTTTATAAAGATGACAGGTAAAAAAGATTTACAACAAATACCAAAAGTATGTTTTTTTTTTTAAATAATTTAAATCTTATTAATAGGGTAAGAGCTGTAGTTGTGGCCTCACCAACTTATACCCATGAAGAGATAGTTAATAAAGCTTTAGAAAATAATAAAGCTGTATTTTGTGAGAAACCTGTGGCTGGATCGATTGAACAGACTAAAGCTTGTTATGATAAAGCGAAAAAGATGAATCAACCATTGTTGAGTGCTTTCAACAGGTATCTATACGTCTGATGATGAGTTACTGATTTCTGTTCAGAAAATAGAAAAAACCGTTTGTTGTTATTGTTTTTTGTTTTCTTTTCTAGACGGTTCGATCCGTCTTATATGTCGGTGCAGCAACGTGTCCGTCAAGGTGAAGTTGGTAAAGTACTGACAGTCAAAGTTTGCAGTCGAGATTCCCCATTACCTACTCTAGAATATTTAAGTTTATCAGGAAAAATCTTCCATGATTGTGCTGTACATGATATCGATATGATTTTGTATTGTCTTGGTGAATATCCGACAAGGGTGTCTACAATAGCGACAGCGAATATTCCAGAAATCGCCGGTATCAAGGATTATGATACTGTTGCTATTTTAATGTCATTTGATAGTGGAGCTATTGGAATTATTGATTTAAGTAGACATTGTACCTATGGTTATGATCAAAGATTAGAGGTTTGTGTGTTTCTTGAGTTATTTAATAAGAATTGGAGGTTGATATTAATAATAGGAGCACGAAGGGAATTTTGAAAGTGTGTCTTTGAACAAGCATTACTTAATTTACGATTAGCGATGGGGAGAGAGGTCTTGGTGGCGGCACGTCCATTAACGAACAAATGTTGATAGAGTTAATTTACATTGTTAATTAGTCCCTTAACTATAAACCTACTCCATTAAGGAAACAAAATATTTAATAAAATTCAATTCTATACTCACTTTACGACATTTCTGTTTAGGTATTCGGTGAAAAGGGCATGATTAAAGCCGAAAATCGACAACCAATTGGTAATGTTGCAACTTATACGGGTGAATCAGTCAAAAGTGCACCGATATTTTTTTCATTTCCATCACGATACAGTGAAGGTTACGAGAATGAAATGTTGCATTTTCTGGATGTGTTAGAAGGTAAAAGTTTTATTTGTAAAAAAGTTGAAGGCTTATTGATTTTTTGTTGTTGTAATGTCTCTCTAGGCAAAGCAGAAATGTGTATTGATACCAAAGACACTCTGGCAGTTAGTAAAATCGCCTCAGCTTGTGAAGAATCAGCTGAAACGGGGAAAGTTGTCGAGCTAAAGTGGTCTAAAGAGGAACTACCATCAACTCGAGCTTGATTACTTCAGCTATTGACGTTAATCATCTCATTAAGAAAAACTACCAGCTTGTAATAACAATACAGTCTCCATTGTTCCTGTTACTTTGTTTCCAACTACCTTGTTTGATTGATTTTTTTTTGAAATAAAATTTACTGTTACTTTTTCAAATCGTAATTGTAAACTAACCCTAGACAACGTATATTTAATTATTCGCTAATATGCATCTGTAGTGGTCTATTTCCTTTGAGACTTATATGAGTGTGTATGTGTATGTTATATTGTATACATGCACACCCCCCATGGCGACAATCTACTACCCAACTTCAATTTGCAACGATATTTAACGGTATGCCCTCGATGGAAAATTAATGAGTTTTTGGCTGAATGAGAGACACACAGAGAGAGTGGTGATTTAACTCGAAAATTACAGTTCAATGCATAAATATTTATTGTGTTCTGGTAAAAGTTAACAAAACAAACTTTTAACAAAATTTCCACCAACAAAATAATACCACCAATAATAATAATAATAATAATAATAATAATAATAATAATAATACAAAATGTGGTGTGTCAGTAATGAATTTAAAGCTGTTTTAGAAACTACAGGAACGAAATAAAAGAAATTTTCTATATATTTTTTTTTTGGTTTTTTTAATAATGGAGATAATTTTGTATAACTACCAACAACAAGTAGTGACACGCGATCCCTAAATTAAATATCGATAAAACATTGTATTTTATATAGTTAGCTAAACGACACAGTGGAAAATTTATACTTTTTAAGGGATGGATTTTCCTCCTTGTTTATATTTACTTATATACTTTCAATCCGATACAAATTGTTGCCTATTGAGACAAGAAAGCCGAAAACTACCTACTCTGTAATCTATTATTTGTCGACAAAATACTAAAAAACAAGTTAAAAATATTAATCCAGTTCGAATATCAATATTTTGAACTCAAATAACCAATTTTCGTTTATCATAAACATGATCTGGAGATGAAATTCTGTCCAGATTTAATTTCCAATTTCATACCAGTTTTGCTACAGTTTCTTGTTTATTATCGGCATAAAATCCTAAAATCACCCCTTAAAATGAATGATATCACGATTGACTGATTCAAATATTAAACTGTCCGAAACGGAAGTGCCTTTTTGAGACTCGCCTGCTCATTTTTTCCGCCTTGTCTTCCTACTTTTTTCTTATTGAGTGATACTTTTTATTGCTTTTCTGTGACTCCTTCACCCTTATTTTTTGACAATTTCGTCATTATTGTATTGCTCGCTTTTTTTCCCCGCGTTGACACATCAATTTAGGTGGAAATTCAGGTGGTCAGATATGTACGCTATACGAATGGTTAGTCATAAAAATGTTCGCTCAATTTAAAATATGTTGTTGAGAATGAAAAATGGCCATCAAACGAAATTTCTCCAATTATCCAGCTTCGATAATTGAATTGTAGATGATGGGAAACAGGATGGATGACGCACAATGGATCATCTGCTTGATCGATCAATATGTGTGTGTGTGAGAAACGTACAATATTTAAAGGGTGTTTCTGATTAAATAAGCCACGTGTATGGAATAGAGGGCAGACAACACTCTAAATTATAAGCAACATTTTAATTACAGATTTTGAATTAGATTTTATATTATTGAATGAATGAACGAGAAATTACAGCTGTATGTATATGTCTGAGAGATTTCCAGGAATTGTCGCACTGCTATATACTGTTTACAAAAGAAATCAATAATGCTAAAACAGTTTGCCATCAGATCTGTGTCCAAAACGAATTACACGCAATATCCTGATACAATTCCCTTCAAATTATGTGGAATCTGTCTGGCGAGATGGTAAGGAAACGATGGCAAAGGACTTAAGGATCAAGATTTACGAAATGAAAACAAAGCTGAACACAGAATTTCATCTTGATTGGATACAAAGAAAACAATCTTAGCGTAAATAACAATTAAATAAAACTTGTTGTTTGTATAAAATAAAATCATTAATTTTGTACAAATTGAATAATTTAGATTTATTGAAATCCAGTTGTTTAAATTTAAAAATAACGAAATATCTCAAGTTGTTCTGTATTTTGAAATAACACAATACAATATTTCCAATTTATCCAATTGTTGTTCAAGAAAATCCGGTATACATGCTCATTATTCTATTGTGTATCATTTTAAATAAAATCGAATAAATAAAACGATATTGATCGTTGAATACTGTAGTAGTTAATATACCCTTCGAAACCTTTATTGTTATACGAATGATTCAGAGTATTTTCCAGCTATTTTCATCACTAGCATCATTGATGATTAATTCTACTGTGTTCTAGTAATACAGATCATCGAGGGAGGATGTCGTGTTTTTTCTTTTAGGGGGGTGGGTTGTTGTTCTCCACCCCCATGACCTCTATTCCTTCCTTTCATAGGATATACTAAGCTCAAATTTAATTATCTTTGTCAAGGGAGTTGGAGTATAGAATTTTATATTGTACATAGTTCGTTACTTTACTTTTGAATCAAGATATAGATAGATATAATAAATTTTCTTTGGAATTTCTGGAAAGAATGTCAGATATTGAGAAATATCGAGTGATATAATATTAAATTCATTCTTGCCATTACGGGTTTTTGTTTAGATAAGATAATTTCAATAAATATCGATCGATATACGACTGTGAAATGGAATTTTTATGAGTAACAGTTAAGGTTTCCAACGCTACCAGCTTTGTCTTCAATGATCAGCTGGTCTTTCCTCGCCTCGTAGAATAACTTTCAGTATTGTAGATGAAAGAATCCGCTGAATCACTCCAATGATGAAGTCAAACTTTACATTTTTTTTTTCTGAAAATTCAATAAGACTTATAAATGTATATTTCAAAGATTCAGTAAATATCGTCGCCGGAATTCCTTTAAAACAGTCCTGTAGATCAAATTCTAAAGATTTCAATCATTTGTATGCACATATTTGATCCACCTACAATGTATATTTAGTTTAAATCTGTTAGAAAAACCTCTATATCTGAAAGGTTCTATTCAATAACTTCTAAAAATCGGATTGAGAATCCGTAAGAATAGCATTGATGTCCGATTCGTTTTTTATCAACGTTAAAATGTGAGCAACAAAATCAGGTATTTATGTGGAATTGTAAAGATATATATGGAGAAATGTGGGAAATCTATGAAGTGGAAGAGCATTTCCGGAAGTCAAGAAGAACAGAAAACTGGGAGACTTTTTCTTTAGGTAGTGCATCAGAATTATTGTAAAATATAGAAAAGGCTGTCTAGTTGGAAGATTAGTAAGTTGACTGTATATGTTACCGGCAATGTGCGAAATTAAGCAATTCGCCAAATGCCTAGTCAATTTGCAAAATGACCAAAGTGGCAGTCAATCTGCGAGCAATTCGCAGATTGACGGTTGTGTTAGTCATTTTGCAAACTAACTGATATATCTATTCTAGGCATTCTGCAGAATGTCTACTAAGTCAGGCAAAGTGAAGTGGAACATGGCTATTTTGTTACTTTGACTAGGCAGAGTGTATAGTAACAAATAAATAGTACTTATATTATAACGAGCAGAGTTTTTTTTGTTCAATTCAAACATTACTCTAATCTCAGGAAACAGGCAAGAAAAATAAATACTATAAGATGAAAAGCCGGTGAATAAATTGAGGTTATGTTATGGAAATGTTATATTTAAGAATGATTTGCTTTATTAAATAATATGCAGCAGGCCATTTTATATTTAAACAGCAGAAGTAAATTCTCACTAAATGTGACCAATTCTTCCGTACCTAATTTACGTTAGCGGTCCAAATGATTAGAACCTGTCTAGTCAAAGTGAAGAAATACACATGTCCACCTTCACTTTGCCTGACTCAACAGACATTCTGCAGAATGCCTAGAGTACCTATATCAGTTATTTTGCGAAATGACTAAGACAACCGTCAATCTGCGAATTGTTCGCAGATTGCC
This sequence comes from Iselma pallidipennis, assembly GCA_037464855.1. Classification (NCBI taxonomy): domain Eukaryota; kingdom Metazoa; phylum Arthropoda; class Insecta; order Coleoptera; family Meloidae; genus Iselma; species Iselma pallidipennis. Next base: position 51,559 of record JAZBHA010000233.1, on the reverse strand, counting down.
TACCACTTCAGTCATTTTGCAAATTGACTAGGCATTTCGCGAACTGACTAATTTCGCACATTGCCGGTAACATATATATGGGGTTTATATACTGTTTGTTATCAGTCTCACCAATCATCAGAAAAATTGACGTTATCTTGACTTCCTGTAAAGTGATAATGGTGTTTAAAATGTTCCTTATTTTCTTGACTTTATGCTTTTATAATCATTGCTAGTGGACAGGTATTGTCAATTATAACGACATTTTTCAGACTCCATCATCGTTGATAACTGAAAGCTCAAGAACGGCACTAATTGTAACTGTGACTTGTCATGCTCAATATTGATAAAATTTAATACAATTGTAAAATTACCCTCAAAATAAATCATTACTACAATAAATTATAGTTGATATTTTATACTACTATCTCATTAATAATATCTTATCAATAAATCTAATTAAATATAGAATACAATATTTCTATCAAATTTATTAATATCGAATATTAAATAATCTTTTTTGTTCCATTTAATAATAATTATTAATGTATCAGATTTATGATTTAATATATCACGTCTAGAGATTTATTAAACTTCCTTAATCGAACACAATAATTATTTAATATAAACACACTTGGTTATTGTGCAATGTGTACAGATATTAAATTCGTTGATGGAAATTTAACAACATTTTCCACTAATTTTAACATTTTGATTGAAATCTGGATTGATTCTCACAATCAGTGAAAATCAAACTTTAGAAAGGGAGAGATTAAATGATTGAACGGTTTCTGTAACAAAATTGTATAAAGAAATTGTTATTAATTGAGATTTTATATGAATTTTCAAACATAAAAAAAAATTGCTAATCACGTTTTTCTACGGGTGATTATCACTTATTATTATAAAAATATGAATAGAATTTTATTGTTTTCGTACCATAATTAAATTAATTATACTGTAAAATTATCATCAATATTGTTAAACAAAAAACTGGCCGTTATCTCGAGCAAGCTTTTTTTTTATTGTTATTGTGGTGATTTGTTGAAATTGTTATCAACACATTTATTAAGACCGTCATGAATATATAGAACTTTAGACGACAGTTTTAAAAGAAATCATGATTCGCATATTAATTATTACAATAATTCTAATAATTTTTTGGTATATTTGGGTGAATTAAAAATTACTTTCTATAAAGGTACTATTGGCAGTGCAAAATCTCCACAAAGTACTACCACCGCATCTTAAAAGGGTTGAAGTTAATTGATAACAACAGGATAAATCCGACGTTAACGGTAATTATAAAGGAAGATATAAAGAAAATCAACTATAAGGTTTGTAATTATAGAGTCTTCTTGTTATTCTATTCACCTTTAGATCTTGTAATCGGTAAGAGATACAGAAATGATAGAATTCAATAAGGTTTCTTTTTTTTTGTAAACTAACTAGTCTCATACTGTTTACAAGATCTTTATTGTAAAGTAACGAGAATCTTCTCAATAATTCAATGAATAATTCATATTTACCGTTAATTATAGCATGGAAAGTTTCAAATTATTCTCTATAATTATGCAGTTGATCGGTTATCTAGTAATTTCACAGGTAAATTTGGTTCAAATCGAATTTATTTTGTAGTTATTAATTTGACTATTTAATTATTTTAGTGCAATTTGAATAGAACTGATTATGTTAGAGTTCATGATGGATACAGACGACAATTTTATAATTGTGATGATGGCAGAAAATAAAATGCAGTGTTCCAATTAAAATTTCGTGTTTGAATTTATTTAAAATACCATAATCCTTTGGAAGGTTCACTCAAAAATGTAACTTTCAGGGGTGTATATGCATTCTTGCACCCCACCAGTCCCACTGATTTCAAATTTTTTGCCTTAAGCAAATCTACTCAAACGTATCGATCTTTGTTTAGGTTTTTATTGAGTTTTATTTAGGATTCGATGCTCTCCTGTAATGAGATTTGTACGACAAAAGATTTCTATCTTATTATTATTATCTTGAAACTGTGTCACCTCTACCGGGAATTTATAAAAGAC